>CADDXX010000456.1:115631-156052 GCA_902810485.1 Alauda arvensis
AAAAAAAAAAAAAAGGTGGGGGGAGAAGACAGGGAGGAAGGGAGAAACGGGTATGAGGGACTAGGGGAAAGGTATGGGGGAAAAAAGGAGAATGAGGGGAGGAGGGGAAATGAGAGGAAGGGGAGGAAAGTGAGGGAGAGCGTAAGAGAGGAAAAGAAAGGAAAGTGGGGAGAAGGGAGCAAGGATGACAAGGATGAGGAGCGGAAAGTGATGGATGGGCAGCCTCTTTTTAAGGATGCTCGGGGAGGCGCTGAAGGTAAAAGGACTTAAGGGTCGTGACCGGCCGTCTGCTCGCAGGACTCCAGGCGGGCGGAGCGAGCGGGCCGGCTGCTGGCATGCCTCCTGGAGCGGGCGCGGGGATGCGGGGAGCGGCCGGAGCTGTGGGACGTCACGCAGCTCGTCCTGAAGCACCACTGTCCCGGCTTCTGCGCGTCCCAGGAGGGTACTGGGACAGCGCACCCGGACAGCCCCGGAGATAGCGCCGGGAGAGCCACCGGGACGTCAAGCCCGGCCCCGTGCGACAAGAGCAAAGCCCAGGAGCTGATGGCGGTGTGGAGAAGCTACAACAACTTAGGATAGGTGGCCTGGGGGTGACGCGGCTTTTGATTTTGCCTCCTCCGTCGGATTTCACTTGCATTGTCCACCGTGCAGTCATAGCAACGGAGTCATCCTGCGGGTTACTATTTTTTAATATCTATAATTTATTTAAAAAACCCTTAAACCCACACACAAAACCAACACTACTACCACAAGAAAAACCCCTCAAAACAGACACCTCTTGCAGTTCAGAGGCTCTCAACGCGGGGATCCCGCGGAATGCGCCACCCGAGGTGGGCTCACCTCGCGCTCCGCTGCCGCCTCTGCGGCGGGGCCACGCGCAACCCGGCCTGGTGCTTTCCGAGGGCCAAGGGAATAACGAAGTGAAGAATAAACGGGGATACAAAAAATGAAGAATAAAAGAAAAATATCTGCGCAGCCGCGACCGCATGGAGTGTTTGTGGCAGAGTTGGCGGCTGAAGCGAGGGCAGCGGGCGTGGGGGCCGCTTTCGGCGGCGCACGGCGGGGCGGGGCGGCGGAAGCGGGCGGGCGGGCGTTTCCTGCGGGAGGGCGGGCGGATGCGGACGCGGACACGTGCGGAGCGATGGCGCGGGAGGGCGCGGGGCTCTTCGCCGCGTTCCGGGTGCTCGGCCGCTTCAGCGGGCACGTCCCGCACGTCCTGCGCTATCACGGCCGCCACCGCGAATTCTACCTGGCCGCCGCCGTCGGCCGCAGCGTGCACACCTACAATGTGAGTATGCGGCATCCCGGTCCCCGCTCCTTTTTTCTGGCCTCCTTTCCCGCTCGGACCGGCTGTGGGGAAGCCGGGGCCGTGCATGGAGATCCGCCTCTTTCTCCCTTCCTCCTTTGCCCCTCCGCCCTCGCCGTCACGATGAAGGAGCGTGTGCGGGGCTGCAGTGCCCCGATGCCGTGCCTCTGCAGCCGGCAGTGACCGGAAGAGAGGGAGGAAGGGAAAGAGGGAAGCTGCCGGCTAATAGGCCGGGAATGGGCTTATTCAGCCATGTGGGCAGCGCTAGCCGATGCGGCACAGCCCATGCGTCGGAAGCACCCAAGTGCTGCAGCTTTTTCWTCGTTACGAGATAAATCAAAGCTCACCCTCTCTGGTTTAGCGTTTGAGGGTTACGTTTTAGGGGCGAGGGGCATTGAGAACCTGTTAAAACCCGTGTGTGAAATCGTATGAGCAGCTGAGTTCAGCAAAATGAAAGCCTGTGATAGGGACTCCTTTTTTGTCATGTAGAATCATAAACCCCTAAAGGTTGGAAGGGACYTCTGGAGATCATCCAGACGAACCCCCTTGCCAAGGCAGGGTCACCTAGAGCAGGTTACAGAGAAATGTGGGTTTGGAATGCCTCAAAAGAGAGAGATTCCGTGACTTCCCTGGGCTCAGTCAAAGCATTTTTACTGTAAAAGAAACCTTTTAGCCTTTTAGAATTTTTAGCATTCACTTCTGTCAGTCTTCATAGCCTTTGAAGCAGAGTAGTACCTATCACTGGGCAGAGATGCTTAGATGTTTGCAACGAAAGCAAATTCTCTGTGAACAGACATAAAATTAGATTACGGTGTGGTTGTAGTGAAAACAAGGTAGAAGCAGAGATTATGTGGAAACTAAGGTACCCAAGCTCCTCAGGGTGTCTTAACATGTCCTTAGTTTCCTGTGCATTAGGGTAAAATACATCAGGAAGTGCAACTTACTGTTGGTGAGTAGTTGTCTTTTGGCAAATGCATTGTACCATTCCTTCTGACCTGCTGTCTGTGTGTTTTTCAGTAGACAGTGTTCTAAACTAGGATGAATAATTTTTCTGGTTTGTGAGGTATCAAATTCATTGCCTGATCTAGGTTAATTCCTAGAATTTTTAATTTCTGTCTATACCAAACTCATTGCAATCAATCACTAAAAATGCCTTTTTAACATTTTCATTGCAGGTGAAGAAGCTTGGTATTGTTGCTGTGAGTAAGTATTCACAAAATGATCATTCCTCTTATTTTGTTGGGTTTTTTTGAAAYGTGCCCGACATCTGCATTTCATTTTCAAGTAAGAAACAAGAAAATAAAATTATACTTGCTCATATTTATTCTGAAATATATTAACAGGAATCTCCAAAATCTAAAATATCAGTTTGGAACTAAGACTGCTGTTGAAACTGGAATTTAGTTTTCTTAGAGACATACTTTTTGAACCTTCTCTTCTTACAGTCTTGCCATCTTCCTCTAAAAACACCCCTAAGCTATCAGGATTGCACAGTGAATAACGCTCAATTATTAATTTATTGAATTAATTTCAAGTCCCATTTTTGTTGTTGTGATTATTAGAGGACTGTTATAAGAGGAAGATAATTACATGAAGAAAAATAGATGTGGATGCCTTCAGGGAGTGTTAGGAATTGGTTGTACAGGTGGATACAAAAGATATGAATTGATGGCATGACATTCACTTGGCCTCTGGTGACAAAGCACTCTGTCAGCAGCAGGGCCCACATTCTTCAACACCATCACCAGCAGCCTGGGTGATGAGGCAGCAAGCTGGGATAAGCTTGTAGAAGATGCTGTTGTTAGAGGAGTAGCTGACACCCAAAATGGCAGAGTTTGAGTCCAGGGACCTGTTGCAAAACATGAAGCCTAGGCCAACAGGAGCCTTGCCAAGTTCAGTAAAGACCTGCTGCACCTGGGATAGAGCAAGCTGGGAACTGACTGGCTTCATGGTATCCTGCTGGAAAGAGGCTGGGGCTGTGCTGGTGCCAGGCTGAATGTGGACCAACAACATGGGAACTGTGAGTAAGGTAGGCTGTGTATCAAGCCTCATTAGGAATGCATCCAGCAGATCAGGCAAAGCTGATTCTTCTGCACCTCATGCTGGTGAGGCCATGCCTGGACTGCACCACTCGGTTAGTATGGTCCTGTCCCTTCCACAGCTCCCCTTTCTCCTGCAAGAGGCATGTGAGAAGCAGGACAGTGTCAGGGCTTAGGGCAAGCAGTATGAAGAGACACTGGATCTAGTAACTAGATCTGCTTACTGCTAAGAAGGGCAAGATACAGGGTGACCCAGAGGCACCCTGTTGCCTAAAGAGCAGTTGTATGGTGGGGCTGGATTTGTGCTGATGGTGGTAGTAGTAGACAGAGCAACAAGGGGCAATGCCCACAGATTGCAGCTAGAGAGGGGTCACAGTGGAGGGTAGGAAAAATGGCTGTAAGAGGTAACTGTGGTACAGTGTAGACCTTGAGCAGAACTCCTTCCCCAGAAGTGTTTCAAGACTCAGCTAGGCACAGCTGCAGCTAACCCGTTCTAGTTCTGGTGATAAACTCTGTGAAGAGCTGATGGGATGTTGAACCAGTTGATTTCCAAAAGTCCCTTTCACTTGGATGACTCAGAGGGATGCACTGTATCTTGAAAAGTAGGGATTTTAAATCTGTATACCACAAAATTTTTACAGAGATGCTGTATATAAAATATTTTTTATTAATAGAGCATCTGTAAACTTGAGAATAAATGTCACACAGCCAGGACTAGATTTAGACTATCAGCTATGCATTTTTAAAGCTGTAACACATTAACTTTGTTTTCATCTTGAAAAATCAAAAACATACACATTGCATATTCTGTTCTGCAGTGGGCTATACCTTCTTGCATATGTAATCATCTAATTTTGAGAAATTGAGAGTTGAAAATTGTGACTGAAAAAAATGAATGCTGTGCCTCTCTTTTAATGTGCTGTTGGTTTGTTGACATTATATGGTTGGTGCTCTGAACTTTTTAGTTTGGGTCTGCCTAAAACTGTCTTAGCCTAAGCAGCCTTGCATACAGCTCCTGTGGAGTACCAGGTATCTGTAACCTGGTTGTAAGTCTGAGTCACTTGGACTTGGTGCTGTGGGAAGTTGTGTTCAAACAAATGAAACCTCACAGAGTGCAACAGTCTTTTATGTTCTTTAGTTCCTCCTTTTGAGCCTGTGTTGCAGTACAGCAGAGGGTGCAGTTTTCCTTGTGCCTGCTAGTAATTCACAGTAYAAAGCACCTTTGTGGAAAAGGCTGCTGTGTGACCATGTTAGTTTGTGTCATAGGTGCACTTCCACAGTGATTTTTGACCTGGTTTTTCTCTGCAGAAGTGTAAAGGGCTGTAATTTACATTTTTATATTTCCTACGATTTAAGAGTGTTATTCCCTGTAGGATTTTTTTTTGTTGATTGATTGGGTTTTTTTTTATTTTTCTACCATTTGGGAACTTTGACTCTTACTTTTTGGGCTAGTAAATATTCTGATATTAGATATTGTTTCTGAACCAGTCATGAGGTAGCGAATGAGATGTATTCTTAGAGCATTAAATTCTCAGTGTTATCAGGAAATAAGTGCAAGAGGAGTCACTAACTCCCAGGCCTGCAGAATAACTTAACCTAATAAGCCTTGCTAATGTTGAGACTTAGATTTATCATCTGTGTTTCCAGCCCTCACAAAGCTAATAGAGATAGTCCACTAATTTATTATTGAGTGTTTTTCAGAAGAATGACCTTGTGATCTACCAATCTTATGTTACTTATGAAGTTGTTACAGGTGTAGTGTTCTGTGGTAATATTTGCATTCTTCTGAAGTGTGTGTATTTCTGTAAAATTCAGCATAATATTCAACCAGAGGGCTTGCTTTGTGGGTCACCATGCAGAAGAAATACACTTTAAAGCTTTCTCTCTTGCTCGGAACCTGAAACTTATTTAACTTTTCTTTTGTTTGCTTAACAGGTAACACTTTGCCACAAGACATCATGTGTTTGGCAGCAGATCGCATGTTGATATTTGCTTCATACAACAATATTCTCCATGCTTTTGCCAGGAACAAAGAGGTTCCTATTAACTTACTTACTACTCAGTAGTACAAAGCAGTTGTGTAGTGTTTGGTAGCAAGGCAGTTAATTTTCTACGAATGCCTATTAACGTAGCTGTTTGGTTCCTTCAGTTTTAGGGAAACAAACTGTAGAATAAGAAGTAAAAAGCTTAAACTGGGAGAATGTAAGACAATTCCATAGTGCTGAACTGTGCTTTGCATATTAATTAGAATAATAAGGTAGCTAGTTAAAGATTTTTTAAAAATCGTCAATTCACATAAGCTAAATTAATTGAAAATAAATAATTAGAAATGCTTAGGTAGTGTATTTTTTGCAAGCATTTTAAATATCAGATACAATTATGTGTCTTGCACTTCAAGTTGTATGGCCTTTCCATAAATTTTGTTTGAACTTGTTCCTGACATCTGTTAGCTGTCCTTAAGTATTATGTTAATATGATATTCTACCTTAACAGCTTATTGGAAGAATTTCTGTTTTGAAATTATAGGTGGTTCATACCTATGAAGGCCACAAGGCAAGGATACACCTTCTGCAGCCTTTTGGTGATCATGTCATCTCTGTGGATGTTGATAATGTTCTAATTGTTTGGAATATACAGTCAGAAGGTGAGAGATTTTATTTTTCTTGCTATTTTATAGGATAGCACTGTTAGACATTCAGTAATTTAAGAGGAAGGGGTTTTTAAATGCACATGTTCAGAAGTAGTTTCTTTTTAAAAAAAATTTCTTAAACGATCATGCTACTTAATTGGTGATTTGAAGTCCTAATCCTGCAGTAATGTTTTGTGAATGGATACTGTACCATGTACAGAGGCCCAATAAGATTCCTCATAGATGTAAAAGAGAGAATAATTATATAAAAATTGCATTTTAGTGTTCATTTTCTCATAAAGGCTGGGATAGAGCAGCTTTGGCATTATTTCTTAATTCCTGTAATTCCTTGATATTTACCAGACTGGATACCACTAAATTCTAATGAATAATGATTTTGTGTCAGCATCTTCTCATGCCATTATCAAGTGCTTTGTAAAATCGTGCTTCAATGCCCCAAATGTTTTTCTATAGAAAGCATTCATTGGTGTGACCAGTGCTATTCTCTGCATGCTGATTGTCAAACGTGCCGTTAACCAGGCTTTAGAGATTTAGAATCGCTATCACAAATAAATGGCATGCTGATCAGATGAGGTATTTTGCTGAGGCAGGAGCAGAAATCCCTCAGAAAGATATAAATCACTATGATATAGCCAGTATTGCTGTAGTGAATAGACTTACAGGGAAAAAATATGCCTTCAAGCGAACAGATGTTAAAATGTAAAGAAGTTTAGCCTCTTCTGTTACACATTAGTTAATCCTTTAATGCAAGAAACACCAGTTGCAGGATTTCAGGAGTTTAACATACATCCTGCTTTTACATTTGTGAAGGRATGACAAACCTGCAGATTTGTAGGAGTAGCCACACTAACACTGTTTCTTACTGTTTTTGCAGAAGAATATCTTCAAATAGATTTTGATGAAGCCACTTTTGCAGTTTCTGCACTTCTGCATCCCAGCACCTATCTGAATAAAATTCTCCTTGGGAGTGAACAAGGAACCTTGCAGCTATGGAATATAAGATCAAAGTAAGATCCTTGATACTGAGTATTGGCACAGGTTTTTGGTTGGTATATCTCCAGGAACAAAGAATCCTGCTGCTCCCTGAATGCTGATGCCTTTCAGGTTGCGTGTTGTTTACTCTCCTTGCAAAATGTCAGGGGTTCAGGAATTTTATTTTTTTTTACATTTCTTGGAATCACATAGCTTTCCCATGAAAGCTATTGAAATGATAGTAAAAGCATGTTCAGGCGTCCTGGGTCCCATCTTCCAAGCTTGACTTTTTTGATTGTTGTGGGTCCAAGGAAGTGCTGGCAGGTAATTACTAGTATTTGAGCCTTAGATAAGAGATGTGTAGACATGCAGTTGTGTCTGAGCATGTCCCAGTAAATCATCATCCACAGTGTCAGTATTACATTCCTACCATGAGCAGCTGCTTTTCCAAATCATGAAAGTTACAGGTACAGTGAGCTTCACTGCATGTTAATGTTCATGCTGCAAATACGTATTAAGTCAGCTTGCATGAATCAGTGTTCCATTCTCCCATCTCAGCTTGCCATTATATCGCTGATATTTCTTGTCTTCTCATATGGTCATGGCGTGTAATTATGTCACCGTTGTGGTATTAATGCACAACACTAGCTTTTTCAACAAAATTTAGCCATAAGTTTTGTTTTTAATCTTATTTCTTAGTATCACAGGCTTTTTTCCCCTTTTATCTGACTTATAAAAACAGAAAGCTGATGTACTTTTCTGTATAAATACATACTAAGCAATCATTTTGTCATGGAAAATTCCCAAGGGTTAATTGATTTATGGATTTTTTATGTTTGTTTTACAGCAAACTCTTGTACTCATTTCCAGGATGGGGGTTAGCAGTCACAACTCTTGAACAAGTTAGTATTTTTGTTATTTTTTATTTTCATATGTAACTGGTCAAGAACAGCAGGCAAACTATTGTTTATAAAGTTGCAGCAATAAAGATGATGTGTATTCTTTCTGGTAATTGTAGTAACCCTCTCATGGCTGAAGGTTTATTATCTGCTCTTCCTCTATTCCTAGTTCTGTTGCATTTRGCATCTTACCTGTTTTGCGTTTATCACATCTGTATGGTCTTCACTGAATGATGTTGTCAATTCACAGAGTTTTCAAGATGCATGTAACATCTTGAAATGAATGCTTCAAATACACTGGTAGTTTTTTGCCAAATTCGTTTTGCTTCAGATTTTGATAAAATGTAKATTTTATTGATTGAGTAAAAGATTTTGTAATGGCATTCGCTATAATTTTTTTTTTTAGATAAAAAAGTTAAAACTTTTAATCAATTTGTAGCATTGGTGACAGCAGTGAAAATGTTCAGCAGTTGTCTAGGATAAAACCTGTAAATATGTGGGGTGTGACAAGGTGTATAATGGTCTTCCAGAGCTGCWGGATGCTTCAAGTGATCTGTTTTTTGAAGGAGTCACAGCTTGTGGAAACAGGTGTTTTTCATTTCTTGCAGGCTCCGGCAGTAGATGTTGTTGCTGTTGGCCTTGTATCTGGTCATATTATTGTACATAATATTAAGTATGATGAAACTCTGATGAAATTCCAACAGGACTGGGGTCCCATCACAGCAATATCTTTTCGTACAGGTAAGTCCTAGTGCTTTTTAGTGAAAATATGTATGAAAGCACTGGTACTAAGTGGAATAGAGGAAAATAGTTTGTGGTAAAACATTTCAGAATCAAATTTGTGCTGAGAGTTTTAATTTTCAAAGGCTGAAGGTAATCTGGAAAAGGTAGCAATAAGTAAGGGATATTGTGCATTTTCATCATGTTAGCTGTTTTATAGCATTTTCTTGTGTTCTTAGTGCATAGGAAGCATACTTGAAAAGTTTGTTTACAGTGTACCAAGAGCTAGCACAGTAGACAAATGTCGGAGGTATTGTAATCAGTACATCTTACTTTAGTGTCCAAATCTACTTCTCAGCAGTATCTTTCCCCCCCGAACAGTGTTAGAATGTGAATAGTTGGGTGAATACTGAATGAATGTTACAGGGGAATTCTAACTTACATTCCAACAAACACATCCTAATTACTTTCATGTTGATCCTGCCTACAATATTGTTGATACTGAATCTGATCTCTCATTTGAATAATCTTGCAAGTCTTAACAGAATATAGATTGAGTGCAGACTTTGTTGAGGAAGAATGCTACTGGAGAAAATTTAGGAAAGGCCTGTGAGAAGTAGAAAGCCTTTTTGTGCCAATAACTATTGTGCTTTCAAGCAAAACCTCTAGCTCTGATTGCTGGATTTAGAGATTTTATTGTTATCTGATATGAAAAAGTCCTATTTTTAACAATATTTCTGTTAAAATCCGTATTATTTCTAGCATAAACTTGAGATTTCTTTTTCCTTGTAATTATAGACTTTTCTATCATCAGTTTTAAGATGTGACAAGTCAGTAGGGATGAGCTGAATGTCAATAAGCAAATAATTTGAAATTTTAGATGGACACCCAGTAATGGCAGCTGGTAGCCCAGTTGGACACATCGCTTTGTGGGACCTGGAAGAGAAGAAACTGATGTGTCAGATGCAAGATGCCCATTCTACAGCAATAGCTGGCTTGACATTTCTCCCTGGAGAGCCACTTCTTATTACTAATGGTGCTGATAATGCTCTACGGGTGAGTTAAAATTGCTGCTGCTCTCTAAAACCAATATAATAAAACTCGAGTTGCTGCTCTCAGTTGGACTGTAGTGGACTGGAGTATAAAAATTTGCTGCTGTTTGTCATTTTGTAATTGCTTCATTTACTGCTTTGTAGTACCCTTGAAGAACAAAGCTTTGGACCCACTTTTCCAGAACCACACTTTATATCCCAGTATTTTCTTAAATCTTGATCTGTTTTGATAATGTTTTCAATCATAAGCAGTTGCTCTTGATAGAATTCCCTTGTGCTGCATGTCCTCTGGTGCCGCTGGGCTTTGGTGTAGGGGCAGAATGAACAGCAGGAAACAAATTGGGTGATGTGATGGAGACTTCCAACGTTTTAGGGTTGAGGGTGAAAGCCAGTGTGTGAAGCTGGCTGCACCAGCTCCCAGATAACCGTGTTGCACTGACAAGAGGTGCAATTATTGGCAAGGCAGTGTTTATAAGCCTGGTTTTTCTGCTTGTTTTGGGGTGCAGGTTTGGATTTTTGATGGACCTGGTGGTACAGGTCGCATATTGAGAAGCCGAATGGGACATAGTGCACCGCCAACAAAAATCAGATATCATGGGCAAAATGGAGAGCAAATTCTTAGTGCAGGTATGAGTCGCCATTCTTTTTCAGTCTGATTTCTTCTGTGATAAAGAAAACATGCAGAGCTGAGTGTCTGTTTTATTACTACACTAGATTATATTTCAAGTGTTGTATAATATATTTATGAAACATAGTAAGTAGTTAACATAARCAATGTAATTTATTACTGTAAAAAAGTGTTTGTTACAAACACTAGAGTTTTCCCACTCTAGTAGGAAACTAGTGTTTCCCTAGAGTAACAAATCATCCAGTAAGCTGATCTGTTAAGGGTACTTAAAAGCAGATTAGCAAAGGAGCTGCTCTTATCATCCATATTTATATATTTGATGAATAAAAATGATTTTGTTATATTCTGAGCAAGAATTAGCTGGTCAGAATGAAACCTGTAACAGCTCGAGAAATCTGGTTTGTGGCAGGGGAAAAATAAGCAACATAATCCATTTAGTAACTACTTTTAGTGACTACTTTTTCCACAAGTTTGATCAAGCTTTGTGGCTTGCACCGTCTTTGTAATTTATTACAGCTTATCTGTAATACATATTTTCAAGATTGCTTTTTATTGAGATATTAATATAAAATTTTTGAAAGTGCATAAGTCACTACTCTTCCCTAGAAACTAGCATATTTTCCCCTTAGGAAAGGGAAGTGCTAAATCAGAGTGTATTCTACCCCAGACCACTTAGGTGATGGGATGATAGAGACTCACCACCTAGTCTCTAATTACTCCTAAGTAATTGATAGTCTATATGGGCTTCTTTTGAAAACATTACACTACCCATACTAAAATCTCTTGCTGGTCATCCAGCTAGTGACTTGCATTCATGTAATGAGCTATTGTCCGTATTTCAGGTCACACCAGATTAACCACAATATCAATCAAGTGCTCCTTAACAAATCTCCACATCTGCTTTTGCAGTGGAGAGGGCAGAGAGGCAACCTTTACAATGAAAAATATCTTAACCTTTGAGATCTGATGTATTTGCAGTGTAGAGAGACTAATCCTCTACACTCTTGTAGGAAACAGTGGTAAAACTTTGTGCAGCAGAAATGATTTGCCTTTAATGGGCTTCTGGTTTCCTTAGAACAGAAATCTCCACAAATTAACRAGATCTCATTAATGTTGCGGACATTACAGAGTTAGAGGAATTGAACATGGAAAAGATGTCTGTGAAGAGGGGTCATTCTGATCATGTGTGGGGCAGAGTAGTAGGAATGGGGTGTAGGCCATAGGAAATTAGCCTCCATTAGTTCTGCTACTTAGAGCGTATACGAATTTACTCTTGCACCAGAATTTTTAGTGAATACCTTTTTATAGTGTTTTAAGTTACTTATTGCTTATCTTGTACTTTTCTTACTCAAATAGCTTATGAATAAAGTTGATTTTTGCTCTTCACTGCTCTGTGCTAATAATTTCTTAGGTCAGGATGGAACATTGCAATCTTTTTCAACAGTCCATGAAAAGTTCAATAAAAGCTTAGGACGTGGTAAGTATTTCAGTCAAGGTACMAACACAGGTGAAAAGAAGTCCCAAAAGGTATTTGTGTAAACATTAGGCAGGGCTTATTTTCACTTCAGTTGTTCTATAAAAACTAATCACTTCAGTTATTTTGCAAACTCAGTCCTTTCTGCATTAAGTGTACTCTCCAATTTGTTTACACTTTAAAAAAGTGATTTCTGATCATGGCAGTGTATGTTACTTCACTGTGGGAAACACTGTGCATGATTTTTGTATTAAATATACGTAAAACAGTAGCTGACATGTAATTGCAACTTTTTACCCTATTTCCATTTTGATCAATTGCCTAAATTATAAGCCAATTCATGTTTCTTGGTTTGAGTTCCTTTGATTTAGTGTAGAGTTTGACTTAAACATATCTTGCATATCATGGCATGGTTGAGGAACGCTTTCATTTAGAAGAGCAAGGATCAGAAAGACTAGAATATTTCTTAGTTTTAAGTATTTGTCTATGTTGTTATATATGTATTTGGACCTTTGAAAAGATGCATAAAATTAATTTGGACATAAATTTGAAATTCAAGATTCTTTGGTTATTGAARGGGTTGGGTGCTGTTTATTGCTTTATATAGTCATGTCTATAGAACCATGTTTTTAGCTGTGATGGGGGGAACCTCTGCTTCAGGATTTCAGCACAAGGTCTTTGAACAAGTAGATTGAGTAGTGAATTCACAGTTGTGAATATAAAGGGCTGGTGATTTGCTCAGCCTTGCATGAGTTTTGACAGACATGTTCTTAGCGCTACAAACCTAGGGAACAGTGATGTGTTTATTTAAGCCATATGTTTCTAAACTTAAAAGGAGGTTTACATTTTCTTAACAGTCCTTTTTAAATCATTGTTTTCAGTTCTGACAATGAGACTGAGACCCTTAATGTCTGTTTTTAAGGTTCAATTAATAAAAAGAAATCAAAAAAGAAAGGTCTTAAGCTGGATACGATGGCACTTCCACCAATTACAACCTTTGCATCTGGTAAGTGGTCATTGACATAGGTTACAGACTAAATGTGAATACATTATCTTCATGTATTCATTTCATTTTTTAACCCTCAAAACACTATTGATTTGGAAGCACATTCTATATCTAGATTAGTCTATGGCCTTTCATACGTAACAGTTTAAAACTGTGTTTGACTTGGTAAACTGTCACAATGTTTCAAAAAGAGCATTTTATATTAAAATGTCCTTATCTGGCTCTTGGCTTGAAAATCTTCTGCATGGGAGCCAAAATTTACAGATGTACCTATTATCCAGAGAGCCAGCAGCTAGGTGGAGGATGAAGATCTTTGTCAGCTGAAGAAATCTTGGTTACAGTTACTGTTGATTTAGAGTCATCAGTACACTTATTTGAGTCACTTTTTAAAGCTGAATTTCAAGTAATCCGTTCACTTKTAATTCATTATGCAAATAATGAATCTGTCTTTAAGCAGAATTACAATTATCTTTGCTTCATCAAAATGTGCTTCTTTAAATTAATTACCTCCTCCTCAAACTTTGTTGTCAAAATCTTTGTTGTCGGGAGTGTAGCAATTTCCTGTTCTGAGGATGATTTGTTGTTTCCCATGTTGAAAGATCTGTATTTACAATTTTGTAGAGCCATTTGACTTCCATGATACAGACTGCCTGTACACACTTGTTGCAGTAAGATCTATATTTTTAAGATCTATATTTAAAATGAATTAATCTTTAAATTAATATTAGAGCCATTTGCATTTGAAGATGTAAAGCCTCCATTTATTTAAATACATTTTAGAGTTGTTTCTTTTTTCTCTTTGTTTGGTTAAGTGAACCAGTTTGTATCTTGTTTTAATCTGTGAAGTTCTAGAAATACCCAATTGCAAGCTCTCATTTTTTTTTAAATTTCCAGAAAAAAAAAATCAAACTTGCTCATTATTTAGATCCCCATATGTCATATTTGACTACAAAGTTTGGATGCTGAGCTTTTGATAAACAGTTTTCATGGAAATGCAAAATAAGTATTTTGCTATGTGAAGTAGATTTAGCTCTTAAACCTGATTTATCTGGTGGCTTCTGCTGCTTCAACAGCTGAAGAAAAAGTTAAAGGCACTCAGCTGGAAATACGTACAGATTGAGCAATCTAAACCATTTAAACCATTTTTAAACATCTACATTGAAATACGCATTTCAAACTGCATAGGCTAAAATATGCAAAGACACAAAGTGTAATGTCAAAAACAATGCTTGAGGTTTTGTTGTTAACATTTTAGTTACACTACATTTGCGCAACTGTTTGCCCAGCCATTTTTCTGAGTGGTAGCCTTTTGAGTGTGCAACAAGAACWCTAAATACTAATTTTCTGTCTAAGAGTACTTTAAAATATCAGGAGAACTTAATTTGATTTTAGAATTACTATTTATAAAAGGACTCTGTGTTACCTTACAGAAGTAGCACATCAGAGTGACTGGGATGGTATTGTTGCCTGCCATCAAGGGTATATAACCTGTACAACCTGGAACTATCTGAAAACCTCCATGGGAGCTCACAAACTGAGGCCRCAAGAATTCAGCAAACACAAACCTGTTGACATACATGCAACAGTAAGTTTATTTAGGATAAGATTTCAGATTCACACTGTATGCTGTTTTGATTTCTATTGATAAAGAAATAATGCTTAGAATGAAAAAGCACAGTCTAGATGTATTTTAGTTGCTTGCAGAGTGCTTTCTCCCAGCTTACTGTGTCCAGTGAGGTGGTTTGTAATGCTTATGGTCTAACAAAAAATGTATCTCGTTCCCTAAACATTCAGGTTAAGTGCACTAATTTTCTGGCTCAGAGAGGTGGTTGGTGTTTTTACTTTTAGTCTTTCACAGCGATGTAGAGTTGTCTGTATGCCTGTGATGATTAACTTACTCTGAGAATGCAGATTGCTGAAGACTGGGCTTTTTTTGGCCGTACAGGGAAGTGTATTTCAAATTGCAAGAAGGATATTTCCTCAAAAATCCTTTACAACTTGAGCTGGACACAATGACATTGTGTCAAACATACAATGATGGAGATACAAATGTTTGCTGAAGTTTACCAGTTTTTCAAAGGAAGAATTACTGTAGCACACCTCATTTGCTAGGGGTTCATGAAACTCCTATGTCTTATGATACATGGTAACATGGGCATTGAAAGAGGCTGCAGTTGCCATGCTTGCAGTTTGTCTTAAAGAATGTATTTGTGTATATCCTTATTATTTAATTTACAGTGCTGGTACTATTACCTATGGCTTCCGATGGATGTCACTAAGCTAGGATTTAATTATCTTTCATAACCATGCGTTGCCATAGTTATGACTATTTATGGCTAAAATGACTATTTGCTCATTTAAAGAGCTTTTCCCTCTGCTTTCTTGAGATGTAATTTGTTTGTTCCGTGCAGGTTTCCTCAAAGAACATGTTAGTGTTTTGTGTTCCCGATATGCTGTGTACCTTCTAACAACTTTGCTACTTGGTGGACAGCTAGAGAATGGTTTCCATAGCTGCTTTGTTTTGTTGATTAATTTTTTTTTTTTCTTGAAAGGCAGTTGACATTACCTCCTGTGGTAACTTTGCTGTAATTGGGATGTCAACTGGACAGGTAGATGTGTATAACATGCAGTCTGGCATTCACAGAGGGTGTTATGGAAAAGAAACAGGTAAGAGCTCCTAAACTTCCAAAATAGTGRTGCTTAACAGAACAGCAGCCACCTGATGTTCTGTCATCACGAAAATTTAATGTAGGTTCTGAGTTGAATTTGGGGTGATTTCAGTTTCTCTAAATATGCTGCACTGTCCTACCTTGCAGTCAGAAACCTGACTTGAAGGACAGGATCCTTGAAAATTTTCACAGCTCTGATGTTAGCATATCTTTGGTTTTCTTTAAGACAAAATTGTCAGTTACCACCGTGGTTAGCAGTGAAATAAGATGCTCTGACCTCCACTCTTTTTGAGATAGTCACATTTCCAGTACTTGGCTTCTTGTTTTATTGAGTTCTATCTCTTAGATAAGTTTTCCCATCTGTTTTGTGCCCCCTGCTTCACAGTAAAAGAGTGTTTCACATGAATGGAAAATTGAAATCCTAAGCAAGTACACTTCTTTGCATATGGTGTTGTTTTTAATTACCCAGCTGCAAATTCAGGGTGTAATGTGACAGCGCACTGACATTTCCTTTTAAAGTTGCATACATATATATTTCATGTCATGTACTCTCATGAATGTTTTTTGGCACTTGTGAGCTGAATTTTTTGTTGTAGAAACAAGGAAAGAGCCCTTAAGACTTACTGGATTTCTAAAAGCCGTCTAGCTCAGCAAACATGAAGTGGTCTCTTTGTAAAGTCATTGGTTGATAGTGGGATGAATTTTCTAACTTTGCTTACTAGCCAGTAGATTCAGGTTGAGATTTAGAAACAGAATTAATCCAAAACCAGAGGATCTATGTGTTGTCTTTACACTGCAGTGTGAAGTAGCTTTGGAAAACTCCCAGACTTGGTGCCTGAACTAAAACTGTAAATTTTGTCTGGAGTGGTAGGTCCCCTTGGAGGCATTCTTTAAGTGATTCAAGAAGTCCCTCAAATCTCACAATCACAAAAAGTTCCCCAAACTGAAAGCAGAAATAAGAGCTAACATTCAGCTTCAATTGCACTTCGTACTTGTATTCTAGGTGTTTACTTGAAATCAGTTTGGTTTCTGTAGAGATAAAAAAACGTAGAATGCCAGAACATCTTGTCAAGTTGTATTATGTTTGCTGATCATTCATTGTAGTCAGGCAAAGATAAATAAGCTGATTACTGTGCTAAGTTTAAATTCTGGAATAATACTCCATTTTCTCTTGATTTGTAGCGCATGAAGGGGCCATTAGAGGGGTAGCAGTGGATGGATTGAACCAGCTGGTAATCACAGCTGGAAGTGAAGGATTAATTAAATTTTGGAAATTCAAAATGAAAGATCTGGTTTATTCCACTGAACTTTCTTCTTCTCCAAGTGGAATTCTGCTTCACAGAGACAGGTAAGAAACTGAAATTATTTCGTGTGTATATTGGTTGATGAACGTACTAATCTGGAAAGGCAACCAGTATTCCTAATTAGAATATATTAGAATTTATATTTAAAATCCTTTGAAATGCAACTGACTAGCAGACAGAGGATGACAAGACATTTTATTACACTAAAGGCATGTAACACTTGTTATTTTTAGGATAAAAAGTACTTGGAGCAATGTTATTTTTTGTCTCTTGAGTATTCGCTGTCATGTGTGTTGCTGTTTCTTGGCAGTGGGATTCTGGGAATTGCCTTTGATGACTTCACTATAAGTGTTTTGGATATAGAAACCAGGAAGATCGTCAGGGCATTCACAGGACACCATGGACGGATTAATGACATGGTAATTGTTAACTCATTTTCTGTAACAGGAGACATACATAGATACCTAGTGGATTTTACAGATGGTGGATTTCTCTGCATGTATTAAATCATTGGGTATTAAGTTCAGCTGTGAACAGTAAAGCTTTAGTTCAGCTCCACAGCACTTTTAGCCATGTTAGTTTGGAAATGTAAAGTGGTCAAATTACCATCTATGTTTTAATGTGCTTTGTGATTTAACTGTAACTTTGCAACCAGCTGATTTGGGGGTTAAACAAAATAAAGCACTGGAAATAATGAAAACCGTGTTGAGGAGCAAAGTTACGCAGAAGCCTCAGCTGTGTATATAGAAAAGATGAGCAAGCTGAAGACAGATCTGAGATTATGCAGCACATTGATAATTCCTTATTTACATCTTAYAGTTAATTACAGTGTTCATTGAAATAGTTTTTTGCTTCGAATTTATTTATAAATGCTACTAAAAAGGTATTTACTTGACTTATGCAACTTTATGCTTAGAAATAGGTTTCCACCATGAACATAAAAGTGAGGACTGAAGTGCTTTGACTAACAGTGAGATATGTCCTGTGTTTTATGTTTGAACCTGTTCTTAAAAAGCTGCTGGTTTTGTTCTTTCCTCACTTTCAGTAGTGTATTGTCAGTTTTGGTTTATGGCCATACCATTTCACCCAGGTTTTTGAGAGCAATCTAATCTTGGTAGGGCCTCCTATGGGGACTGGCTTACTGGTTGTGCCATTAAATTGAATATTTTATTTTAGACTTTCAGTCCTGATGGTCGTTGGCTGATAACTTCATCAATGGACTGTTCCATTAAGACTTGGGACCTTCCCTCTGGATGGTGAGTCAGTTTAAAAATATACAGCATAAGAAATAATCCCCTTTCTGATAAATGGCAGAAAGCCTTCTGGCTTGATTGTCTGTCACCAGATGTGATATTCAAAGTTACACATGATATAAGAACTTTGTCCGCTAGTTCAATTGTATCCAGTGCTAGCAATGCATGTCTTTTCCTGGGTCTACAGAATGACATTGTCCTGARGATCTGTTGATGACACCTGGAATTTCCATGTAGTGTGAATCAATGTGAATTTCTTCTTTRTCTGGAAGCAGCACTATAATCTAAAGGGCAAAAGATTTCTTAAGGTGAATTGCACTGTGATATGCTGAAGTGTTCATAGGATCGCAGAGTGGTTGGAGTTGAAGCAATGGTCTAAAACATCTGTCTTGAGGTGGAAAGGAACTTTCCTCGCTAGGTCAGGTTACTCAGAGCCCCAGCTTGACCTTGAACGCCTCCAGGGCTGGGCCATTCACTACTTGTTTATGCAACCTGTTCCAGTGCCTCACAACCCTCATCATAAAAAAATTCTGCCCTATATCCAGTCTAAACCTATGGCYTTTCAGTTCAAAGCTGCTGCCCTGTTGTCCTGTCACCACAGGTCCTGTAAAAAGTCTCTCTTAATCATTCTTGTAAGCTCCCTTTAAGTACTGAAAGGCCACAAGGTTGTCTTCCCCAGAGCCTTCTGTTCTCCAGGGTGAAGAACACCACAGCTTTCTCATTTTCCTCGTAGGAAATGTGTTCCAGGTCTTGAGTAATTTTCTTGGACCTTCTCTTAACTTCATGTGCTTGTGCTGGGGGCCCCGGAGTTGGATGCAGTACTCCAGTTGGTTTTGTAAAGAGAAGCCTGTTTTCACTTACATTCATTTAACAACACAGTATGGCTTTACATCAGTTATATTTTTCATTTGTTTGTACTTGGATCTCTTTCGAGATCCACTCTGAGTAGTCTTCTCCCAGAATAAAGTTTGGCTGAGAAGTAGGCAAGTACACACAAGAAGTTCAGGAGCCCAGCAGAAAAACAAGCTGAGAAGTAACTTTGCGTTCTGCCAGTGCATTCTTTCAGCAGTACATCAGATAGATTTTTTTTGTGATCTAAGGTAGCGCTTTGCAGTGTGAAGTTCTGATGATTGTGCCTGGAGCTGAAAGGTTTCATTTGGGTTGATTATTTTTGTGGACATGGTTTGGTAACTAATTTTGTGTACTGTAACAGTTCTCATTTTACTACCAGAAGTGCACTCAACAAACAGTTGGCCTGTTCTTGCATGATGGGAGCCACTAGTCTAAAACATGACAGGGTGGACACTAAGTGTCTTCTTTCCAATATAAATGGGAAGGAAATTAGAATTTTGGTCTTCATCTTTCTAATGCTTCTTCCCTTGCAAAGTAATATGCCTACAAAAAATTGCAGCATTAATTAATTTCAGCTTCTTCTATTTTTCATTTCTTCAACAACGTAATACTTTGCAATGAGGATCTATTTATAATGTTTTTAAAAACAGTCTGACAGTAGTTCTCTTTTACATGTAAAATAATTAAGTATTTTGTCTCTTGTCTCTGAAATTTGGGTCCAACTGAAATCTAGGCGGGTAAATGACTGTAATGTAATTTGATTAAATTATTCTTTCAGTATGTAAAGGGCAAGGTTTTCCCATAACTATAGGCAGAAGAGTATCTTGAAGAACAGCTTTTAATAAAGGACCTGATGCTTACTTCATCTATGTGGCTCATAAATAGAAAAAACATCTCATGAACTCCGTATTCTAAAGCCTCAGCTTTGGTACTGTTCTTACAAAAAGATGGAAAACTTGCTTCTAGAATCCATCATTATGAAAATTACCAATTGACTTTAATAAATGGTCTCTATCTGTCTATAATGGTGGATCTGTTAACTGGACATCTGTTTTTCCTTGGGAGTGGTGCCTAACTGTCCTTATATAATGTAATACAGGTCTTCCTCGTGCATGTTTTTTTAAAACTGGGAAAAAATTACAACTTTATGTAAAGAAAGTTGCAAGCAGGAGCCCTGGCATTATGCAGATATTTCTTTCTGCTCTGCAACTTGCATAGACAAACTGAGGAATCAGGGGTATGTGCTGATTGTTCATAATTTGGATAGAGCACTTGAAAAAGAGCATTAGAGACCTGTTAAGTGTGAACTCAACATTATACTTTCCATTGTCTCAATTTTGCAGTTAGGCTGGAAGCATTTAAGTTCAGCATTAAGCCCCAAGGCAGGATTAATTTAGTTTTTTGTGTAAAAATTACAAATGTCTTATTTCCTGTAGTAGATTGATCCCTCCTTCCCCCAAGCCTGTGATTTTAATTATGGTTTAAYTTCAGTAAGTAGAAAAACGTAATTTCTTGTTAAATTTGTTTTGGAGTTCTTTGTGGTTGATTTGTTGAATAGAATTTCTCAGTTGCAGGTAAGAATTGTCATAAAAAGATAGATTTGAAACTAAGAGAGAGTATCTAGGATAATTTTTTTCTCACCATTGTGCACAGTGTGCAAAATGTATCTGATCCTATATATGGGATTTATGGGTTTAGTGTTAATATATTTTATATTGAAAGTAATGCATGATTTTTATCTAACCTGAGATTTGCAACTTGTGTCTAAGAACATGCATTGGGAGTAAAACACTCCATTTAGGGAAAATAGGCTTTTATTTTTGACATATTCTCTCAAACCATCTCAGCGRTTCTCAGTATCTACAAAAATACATGCCCACAAGATTTAATGTTTTAAACTGCTTCATTACATCAGTATTTTTTCTATGGTTAGTGAACACAACAGGGCTGTAGAGCTGTAAACAAGAACAAAGTATTCACATTCTTTGTTTGTTCTTTTTGTTTCACTTGGTGAACTAGTTGTCAGAATCAACTTGTGCTTAAAATTTGAAGTAACTGAAATTTGTATTTCAGCAAGTGGCAAGCACTGCTGTCAATCTGGGCTTGAGTGGAAGTCTGCTAAAGAGTGCATCATCCRGAACTTAAATGTCTCATTGTTAAAATAGTTGCATAATAATATTTTAGTGTAATGTTATAGTAGTTGCATATTAACTTCATTTTTACACAGTATTTTTTCAATTTTCTGCAATCATGAAAAGAATTATCAAGGAATGGTTTATCAGACTGAAGATGTAGTCATGCCAAAACTGTTGCAGATAATCAAACTTCACATTATACAATTCATACTTTATTTAAGAAACATTAGGTGCTAGTATTAACCAGGTGTATATGAAGTATTCTGAGAATTGTCAGTCTGAGCAACTGGGGCTGACTGGAAATACAGAATTTATGGCCATTTAAAGGATTGTAGTAGACATAAGAAATGGAGTGGTTCACCACATGTTCTCCAGGTTGTGGATGTCTAAGGAGCTTTATCCAGTTTTAGAGCATTCTGTTGRGACAAGGGGTTTGTTGCACAGTGCTGTTCACTTGCTGTGTTTATATAATATATTTGGATATTTCTCCTACCTGGTTTGTGTCCATACTTCTAGTGGCCTGTTTGCATTCAGCTGTAATTCAGATGTGTGCAGATAAACAAGTTTATCTTCCTGATAATTTCTCTGTTGTGTCTTTATCTCCATAGTCTCATAGATTGTTTTTTGGTAGACTCTGCAGCTGTGAGCCTTACTATGTCGCCTACAGGAGATTTTCTGGCTTCAGCACATGTGGATGATCTTGGAATTTATTTGTGGTGAGTATGTAATCACTTTCTACACAGAATTTAGGATGGGCAGAGTTCTTTTAATCACCTTTATTGCAAATAGAGAATTGTCCTGTGAGTGTCATCTCCAGTTTTGTGTTCTCTGGTTCTAATTAGGACAAGTGTTCTGTATTGCTCTAATTCATAAGTCACGAAATTTCCAAAGTTATTACTTATTCAGATAGTTTAAATTATCTCTTTTTTCAAAATGTTCTTACTCTTTAAGAATTCATCTTATGCCATTTGTACAGTTTTTCCTAGACTCCATTTCCACCACCACTTTGAAATGTTTTTGTTCAAGTAGTGCTTCTTTCTGAAGTGCTTTTCTTGTCCTACTGTACAGGGTTGTCTGAGACTTCTGAGCAGTATATGAAAGTTGTGATTAATTCTCTTTATTAGTGATAAATGAGCACAGAAGTAAAATGTGTTTTAGTTCGGTTTCCTCCTGATACAGCTTTAAAGCAAATGACTATTCACGTCTCATACTGAAGTAACACACTGTTAAAATGGCTTGAGTCTTTTTCCCATTCAGCTGACAGATTATTTCACAATGTCTATGTTGGCTGTAGTTTTGCCTGGGGAGTGTTCAGTTGTTAGGCCTTCCTGTGGTTAAGTGCTTCCTTGTGAATCACAACAGATGTTTTTACATAGCCCTAGTTTATATTGACAAAAGAAGCAATTTCCCAGATTATTTGTGTGCATGTTTCAAACCTGAAGAAAATTTGCTAAGAGTGTTATTCTAAAATCCTGTCAAAGCAGGATGAATAATTTATGTTTGCATAATGTGTTCAGCMTAGAGAAGGCTCTGGGGAGACCTTAGAGCCCCTTCCAGTGCCTAAAGGGGCTCCAGGGAAGCTGGGGAGGGGCTTTGGACAAAGGCCTGGAGTGACAGGAAAAAGGGGAATGGCTTCAAACTGAAGAAGACAGGTTTAGAGTATACATTGGAAAGAAATGCTTGATTTGTGAGGGTGGTGGAGCACTGACACAAATATTTATTTTGGCTATCCAGGGCCAGGGCAGTTGTTACCTCTGTCCTGGGCACTGATGAGAGGTCACACTTCAAATTCTGTATTCAGTTCTGTGCCTCTCACTTCAAGAAGAACACTGAGATCCTGCAGCAATTATTATGTTCTTGTCAATAATATTTGAATGTAACATTTATATTTCAGATGTTCTGAAATATATTGCCACTCTATTGCCACACTTCATTTCCTGTTTATCTGGTAGACAAAGAAAGCTAGTCTTGAGTAGAGCCTGGTGAATTGCCATGCTGCAGCAGTATTGGACTGCAGTATAAATTATGTCTGAAGTACTTGTTCCCATTCATCTGGAGATGGCTTTTAAAATGCCTGTCTTACTTTTTTCAGGTCAAACCGTTCGCTGTATTCCCTTGTGTCGTTACGGCCCCTTCCTGCAGATTATGAACCATCTTTGGTGACACTCCCCAGCACCTGCCCCACTCAAGGTAATCTTCAGATGAAAAAAGTATATTTTATTCTTCCCTTGCAGTTTGTTCCCCTGCTTGTATGCCGTAGATTCATTGCAATTGTCTTGTTGGCAAGATAATGGGGTTCAGCTAACCTGGCATGTGCCTGTGCCCAGTGCAAGAAAGGCCTAAGTGGAATTTTTTGCTAAATTAATAGAAGTGATTGTGCTTCGGAAGTCCTCTAGATGGAGATCTTGTCTGCTGAAGTTTGGAGTGTCTGCATTTACATCTCCATCTGCAGGAGAAGCACACCAAGCTTTTGGCCGCTAGAACATATCTCATGATGATGGCTGCTTTAGCCAGCACATGGTTGCTTTACATACTTAAATTACAGAGATGCGAATTCCTCCCAGAACTTTGAATGCTTTTGTCCTGATTCTGGCTGAAAGCTTTAACCCRCTTTGTGTCTCCAGCAAATGTAAAGTTCCTGTTTAGAAGCTAAGGGCTCTTAATGTGTTACATTCCTTTGTTGTTTCAGGCTTGTCTATTAGATTCATTGTTTTAGCCAAATCATATTTTACAAAAAGAAAGGAAAGTAGACATTTTTGGTCAAGACCGCACAGAAAATCAAGAGAAAATCAAACTACTGACATTGTAACTTTTCTTGTGGGATGTTGTGCTTTAATATTGAGATTTTCTACATTTTTATGTGCCAGTTCAGTCATACCTATGAAGAGGTTGTGATGAGGTAATGAATATGGTGCAAGGATTTCACCACTTTATAACTTAGAACTAAAATGACTGTGTATATATTTATGCAGTTAGAACAATGGATTACTGCCAAAATTCTGTTTTCTTTAATAAGTCTGTGAACTGCTTTTATATAACTTCCGTCAAAGTAGAAAAAGCTTATCAGTCTGTAAAATTTTGATTATTAAATTCTGCATCTTAGCTATGRTATTTTAAAATTATTTAATATTTCATAAGGCTAATACAGATAGTTTCTGTAGSTTTTCAACTCTGTGTTATGTTAGCATCTATGTCTGTAACTGATGGGCATTTGTTACTCAAAAATTGCAAAGTAAACAAAAGTGTTGGGCTTGATTTTTTAAAAAATGAATCTGGAGTATGAATGTTCATAAAAGTTACTTGTTTCTGCAAGATGTGGATGTATCAGGAGATGAGCCATGTGATGAAATGATAGAATATGTCTCACCTGAGCAACTGGGAGAGCAACTGGTGACCCTTTCCGTGCTACCAGAATCAAGGTGGAAAAATCTCATCAACCTTGATATTATCAAGGTACTGAAACTGTGCACAAAATAGCATATATTTGTACCCATATATTTGCCCTGTTTCTGTGAAATGCATTCCTCTTCATGAAACTTGATCCTGCTTTTCAGGTATTTTTCAAGATTTTGCAGTAGAAGTCTATGGGTATTTTTCACAGTTCCTGGGATTTGGGAGAGGGACTGTTTTTCTGCGGAATAGTAGCTTCATAATTAGTGGTAAAATTTTTTAATTGTATATCTATTTTTCAGTTAGTCTTTGAAGTTTTCACAGTATTTTAAAAATTAAACTCTTGACAGACAAAATATTCCCACATGCTCTTATTATGATGATAATGATTTTAATTCATGTATCTGATTAACAGAAAAAAAATAAACCAAGAGAGCCACCAAAACTTCCAAAGTCAGCACCTTTCTTCATCCCAACACTTCCTGGTCTTATACCCCAATACATTCCACCAGAGGAGGAAAATGATAAACAGGTAAAAACAAGAATCAGTGGAATTGTGTTTATGTAGTATATTTTAAAAGAACTCTTAAATGCTTTTTAGTGTTGGGTTAAATCACTGGACTTCAAAGTACCAGTTTTAACTCACTACATTATTGCTTTATTACTCAGTGTTATTCTCTCAGTAGAAAAATAATGTAATTGAGTTGTAAAAATGTGTTTGCATATTCATGAACACACTGCTATGCTTTTTTGGTCTAGTCAAAGGTGGTAAACCTTGGGGTACTGGCACAGAAATCTGAATTCTACATTCATCTTGAAGAAGCCCTCAGCACCAACGAATGTAAGTTAACAAAATATTTCACTAAAAATGTTGATGCTGCTTTTATTTTGATATTTTTGTGATTTCTAATGTCAGAATTGGAACAAATGTGAGAACAAAAATATGCATAGTACAGTATAAAAGACAAAAATAATGACTTAATACACAGATAGCCAGACTAGATCAAAGATCCATTGGTAGTGAAGCTTGTCTGCAGCATGAAACCCAGCTCTGGCTAAAACCTGTAGCAATAGGGAACAAAGAGACATGGACCCCCTTATGCATCCAAAGGAGACCTCCTTACGGTAGAAATCATCCCCTTTTATACTTTTAGTTTCCACTGGACATAACCAAAACTTAACAGAAGAAATGCGCCCATTGGCTGGCTCAGCTGCAGTGCTGCTGTCCACATGTCSTATCACCAAGCCAGCTCCACACGTTCCTCCTCATAACTGCCTCTCACTCCCCAGCCACTTCCAACCATCCAGAGCCTGCAGCTGCGCCTTCTCGTGAATATAAGCCTTAACAACTTCAACAAATATAACCCCATATCCCGCAAAAACCCTTATGGAGAAAAGGTTGTGTTCCCAAGATCATTAAACTTTTTGAAAACTGTGATCATATCATCAAGAAAAGGTTAAATATTATTTCTAGAGAAAGGAAGGGATTGATTTGATAAGGAATAGTCTGGTGATTTACTGAAACATGAAAAGCATGATGTACCTGGCAAGTTCTCCTTTCAAGGACTACTTCACCAGACATTCAGTGAATTTAGTGTTAATTCATTGCCCTGTAATTTAAAGCTTAAAAAGAAATGAGTGGTTCAAAAATAAGGTGTTGGATTTCTTTGAACAATTAGTTTTGAAATTCAGTCACTTAAATGACTTGTAGAATGTACCAGCTATTTTTCATCTTGTGATGCTACAGAATCACTGAAACTCAGATTTTTTGAAATGATTGCTAATAYGTCTGACTTGGAAGTGTAAATGGACAGTAGCTTGTCCACCAAGCAGTTATCTTGGGAATTCTTCTGCTTAAATTCTCTTGAGATGACCATCTTCCTCAAGTGCACTTAAAACGTTTTGTGTACAGAATCTTATTATCTGTCACAAACAGGGTGTGTTATTATGTCTTATTTCTATTATTTCAATTGACAGTGTTCTATTAAAGAAGCTCAGAGTCACTCAGAAGAGGTGAATGTTTAAAAACCTAGCTGTACCAGGCTGGCCAGGTACCAGGGAGCAAGTGCACTCTGATGCATTGTGGTAGTGGACATGTGGCCTCAGGCCACCTCTGCTGTAAGGCAGGTGTGCTCCAGGGTCTGTGCCACAGCCATGATCTTGGGAGCCTCGTGATCCTGGCTGGGCAAGCTGCTGATGACTCTTTGCTTGCTAGATTACAGCCATCTCTTTTAAAGGTGACTGGACCATGCAAATTAAAAGAATCCTGCTGGAAACCATCCTGCTTTACTCTTGGGATGGAAACAGGGTTTCACACCTCAGGTCAGGACTGTGGAACACAGACTGAGCTGCAACCTTTTCTATGTTGTATGCGTATCAACTTCACAACATGTTCTATGCTTTGTTTGTTTAATGTAGTAAAAAAAGATATTTAATGCATGTTTAATACTGTTAAAATCAGTTATATTTAAAACTAGCTAATTATTTTTGTAAGAATCAAATATCAATTTATACCACCTGAGTGCCCAATACCATTAGCTACCATGAAGTTGGTCTTCTTAGAAATAGAAATATTAATCAGATACATTTTTAAAATGTTATAGCTATCAGTTGCATTTTTAGCCAAACACATTTTTGCTGCTTCATTTTTAAAGCAAATGGATGGAATCCTCATAGGTCATCAGGTAGGATAGTAGAAGTCCTGAGAAGGAACAATTATGAAGAGGAAGAAAGTTTGTGAATAGCGTGTATTTCTGCTGTGGAGAAGATTTTCCCCTAGTGCCTTCCAGCATAAGGCATTCACTTAATAAAAGTATTAATTTTGTTAGCTGAAGAAGATCATCTCTAGTTTTGCTTAATGTCAACTAGAGTAAAGATGCCTAGTAACAGTAGTGATCTCTGTCTTTCTGAGTAGATTCACAGTTAACGGTTCAAAATCTCAAGTATGTACATTCTTTCTGCCAGGAGATGTGAAATGGCAACGTTATGCGGTGAATTAGAAATTTTGTTCAACTTAAAARATGGAAGAGGGGAAAAAAGTGAAACAAATACCAAGATTTTACTTGTTACTTGTATTTTTCAATTACAAATAAAGTCCATCTGTACTTCCAGTATGTGATGGGACAATAAATTGAAGACAGGGAAACATTTTGTTGAAAGCAAAAAAGTAGAGAAACAGTAAAAACTTGAAATTCAGTCACTGCTTAAAAATTTCAGRATTAGCCTATCTTATGAAGGATCTGTTAGATTCTGTTTTGCTGATGTTACTGATAATCTGTCCCTCAATGTTCTAACACAGATAAAGCTCCACTTGACTTGCTTAAAAGTTTGGGGCCATCTAATATTGAGGTGGAACTACGGGGTTTGGCCCCTGAAGGTGGTGGCTCAACGGAGCTGATGCTGAGCTTTCTGAGAATGATTGGGGTGATGTTGAACAAGAAGTACAACTTCGAACTTGCTCAGGCATACCTAGCACTATTTTTGAAGGTAACAATTTTCTTATAAAATTGTTATATATATCATTTCTTATAAAATTCTTATATATGTTAGTCCTATCTAAAATAAGGTTTATGCAATAAAAAGGTATAAAGTGTCTCTCGAGATGACCCCGGTCTGATGGTGTTAAATGGCTGTTTTGTCACCRCTCCGCTTGGAAGAAGCAATCAGAGAGTCCTTGAGCTGCAGTTTGAAGATGTTTATTTTAAAGTCCTTATCTCTAAAAGCAGCCAGACCAGCGTAGTGTTCTCAAGCAGTTGGAAAGGTGAAAATCCCCGCCCCAGAACAGAACCTGGACTTTTATAACCTAAATTACGCTAACATTGTTTTCCTCTAAAACCCAATAACTAGAATCCAAGTCACACYGTGAAATCACACCTTTAG
This sequence comes from Alauda arvensis, assembly GCA_902810485.1. NCBI lineage: Eukaryota > Metazoa > Chordata > Aves > Passeriformes > Alaudidae > Alauda > Alauda arvensis. Next base: position 143,860 of record CADDXX010000456.1, read on the forward strand.
CCAATCCTAAAAACCCACCACCCTTTGCAAAAGGAAGAGGAACAGAAAGACAGGAAAATGTGCTTTTATCACATTGATCTGCCTCCATATTTGCCCAATATAAAGAATACAGAGAAATCTAAAATTAATATCTATACACCCAGTGATACAATAAAAAACACACCAATCAAACCCTCGTGTCACCCAAATCCTCAGACAGCCTTGGAAGCCGTCTCCACGGTGTCAAATCAAAGCCACAGCTGTCTTTCAAAGAGGCCGTGGAGTCCCATCCCCCACTTCCTGGCTGCTGCCCATTCAGGAGACCCAGAGGGATGCTCTGGTCTCCCACAAGTGTCTGCTTGAATTATCTGAAGGGATTCTGAGTTGGTTTTAAAATGTCTGCCTGAATGTATTGGATGATTTGGCAACTCATTTGGTGACAGTCAAGAACAACTTYGGAAACAAAAGATGTTGTGAAGTGGCACCTGCCAGACAGGTTTTGTTCTAATATTCCTTACTTAGAAATGGTTTTATTTTTTTGTAACGTGCCTCAGTTCTTAGTGGTTGTTAATTGTTAAACTAAGGTATTCCATGTCTTGAATAAGCAGAGAATGTATTATACAATGGTTGGGAAATAAATAAGACATTTTGATTGATTTATCACTAGACATTGCAAGCCTGACCTACTTTCTATGTCAGTGGGCTGCCCTTCTTGTGCTATCTGTTGAGTATCACAGAGCTAATGAAATTATTCCAGTGTGTAGGTTGGAAAATTACTCTACTGAAGCACGGTAACAGCTAGAGAAAAAGTGGTTCTGCAGAAGATTGAAAGCCTTCTGATGTACAAGTGCTTAAGATACTCTGATTTATGAAATCATGTGAAAGCAATTAATAACAGTTTACTTGGAAAACATTGTTATAAACATTCAGACACACGTAATACCAGGGCATCCACAGCTTCTCTGGTATCCTGTTCCAGTGCCTCACCACATTCACAGTAAAGAATTTTATATAATATGCAGACTGAACCTATTCTTCAGACTAAAGTGTTCAATATCAAAGCTCTTAGATTTAAATTGTAGCCTGGAAAATGAAATATTTYATCCATTAAGTGGGAATAATTGCTGCAAGATCAGAAGGTTTATCTTCCTTCTGCTTTAACAAGGTTGCTGTTTGTTGCATAAGGAGACTTCATCCATCTGTATCCCTGGAGTGTGTGCTGGCATCATTCTTCTTGATGTGTGCAACATGGATAATTAAAATGGTAATCCTGGTTGACCTTAGCACATCTGTCTAGCCTTTCTAGCCTAGAGAGGAATTCGTGATGCAGGTCAGAAAGCAGAGAAARTTACCCTCTAGGGAAGTGTGTGATGAGAATAGATTCAGCAGCCTTGCCAGAAGATGATCTAGTGAAAATATAGCAGTTTTAGGGCATTTTGCTGCCTTATCCCATCTAGTATGTGAAAAATGGCTTGTAAAGACTAGCAAAACGAAGTATTAAATAGAAGAAATTAAATGAAGAAAAATACTCCTTTCCTTATTTGGGACATTTTCTGAAAGCAAAATATTAGAATTGAATGGGGAAAACAGTCTTTTAATTTTTTTATCTGTATTTGTTTCACTAACTGCTTCTTTTCATTTTCAGTTACATCTTAAGATTCTCTCATCAGAGCAAAACCTCTTGGAAGAATTATCCAAATTGTCAATGCAGCTTGAAGAAACTTGGATTCACTTGAGGGCTCTCTTCAATCAGAGTCTGTGTGTTTTAACATACATGAAAAGTGCTTTGCTGTAAAATACTTCAGAATTTTGTCTGCATAAGATTTCCCTCAGAGAAGTAGTACCATTTATTACCAAAAATATGAGATTCCAAAAATCATATAGGGGTCTTGGAATCGTAGAATCATTAAGGCTGGAAAAGACCTCCAAATCCATCAAGTCCAACCTTCTGCTGGATGCCACCCTGTCCACTAAGCCGTATCACTGAGTGCTATTCATTTTTTTGAGTACTTCCAGGGATGGTGATTCCACCATCCTKTTCCAGTTCTTCTTCTGGTGCTGTATTTTATACATCTAAATATGGCAGAGTTTTTAGAATTTGCATAACTGTCTATTTTTTTCACTATAGTTGGAGAAAAAATTGCTTCATGCAGCTGAAAGTGTTTGTTGTGTTGGTCTGTTGTGCAGACATTTGGATTCAAGGCCTTGAGCAACCTGGCCTTGTGGAAGGTGCCCCTTCCCATGGCAGGGTGTTGAAAGTAAATGATCTTTAAAGCCATTCAGTGATTCTCTGATTCTGTGGCTGCGTAAAATGTAGTTCACAATGAAGAAATGGCATACAGGACAAAAAAGAAGTGGGAATGTAACTTCAGTGCAGGAGACCAAAAGCTGTATTTTTCTTAATAAAGTCATTGTTGATGCAAAAATAAAACAAAAAGTCTGAGTTGTTAACACTCTATAAACATTAGTCTAAAGCAAATTAATCTAAAAATTGTGTTCCTCTGCAATTAGAACACTTTTCTTATGATGTTTGTAAAAATAAGTTGTCTTCTTACTTTTGTGGATACCTGTTTCTGAATGCAAAGATTTCCAGCTGTACTAAAAATGATCACACTTCAAAAAAACCTTAAAAACCCAAGCACCAAACAAAAACAGGTTTTTGGGAGGCCCAGTTTCACACAGAAGTTGTTTCTTTTCTTAAGAAGGAGGGAAAAAAAAAGCTTTGTTTTGAGGAATGTTTAATTAAATTACATGGGATTTTTAATAATTTGCTATTTCGGTTTCAAACCATAAAGTTTTATTGTTTGTGACTTCATGAGTGAAATTATGTTGAACTTTGCCATTTGAGAGTACTTCCTCCTAGCTGAGGAATCTCCTGAACAAGGTCTTTGCTCTATTTCACGTGATCAAGCTATGTACACAGAACAACAGAGTAATACAAATATATGCAATTTCAATGACTAAAGTTGAAAGGTGATTCATTGCATTTGACAGAAGACTGAAGCAATAGTATGGTTCAACTGGGTTTTTTTTAATGCCATCACGTAGAACCCCTTTTAGTCCTGTGTACTGGAACAAATTATCTGTAAACATGAAATCATGCAGCAGTAGAAGGGCTTGGGTTGAAAGGGAGCTTAATGATCATTCAACTCCCTACCATTGGCGGGAACACCTTTCACTAGACCAGGTTGCTCAGGGCCCTTTCCAACCTGACTGGATACTTCCAGAGCTAGGAAGCTTCTCTTGGTAATCTGTCATGGTGTCTCACCATTGTCACAGGGAAAATTTTCCTGTTAATATCCAATCTGAACCTACTGTCCTTGAGTCTAAAGCCATCACCTGTACCCACGAGGTTTCTTACAAAGTTTACTACTGAGATTTAAGAAGATCCTTTGTACTACTATTTGTTTCTGGTGATATGATTCTTGACAATCCATGGCTCCCCATTTATTGGATTAATCTGAAGTTATCCAAAATTCCTTAAATGTCAGTGTAATATATAATGAACCTCTCAGCTTGCAGTTATTACTGTAAGTCCTTTAGAAGATCTTACAGAATAATTTTCTGAAGAAAGACAAAATGTTCAAAGGTTAATAAGGCAATGTTTGCAGACCTGCCTCAGTGGAAGAAGGAAGAGTGGATAAAGAACTTCCATCTTGGATCAGAGGAAGGGTCTGTCAGTCCCACTATTCTGTCTCCAGCTGGAGGAAGAGATGTATTATAGCAGCATAGTTGTGTATAAATTGATCCTTTCTCAAGCATATCACAGCACCTTTCAGCAGGCAGCAATTAGATACTCTGTGACCTAGCTGTAGCTTGACAATTGTGTTTAATGTTCTGTGACAGACGTTTTGTTCTCTATGAATTCATATAATCTCTTTTAGAATCCATTTATCCTTCAAGTATCCTTCAAGTAATGGGGCCTACAATTTAGTTAATGGGAATAATTGTATTCCTGTTTATATACTCCAGACCTACTATCTCCTAAAATATGCCCCTTCTTGAATGTRAGAAATATCAGTTGTGCTCTAGTCTTCATGCTTCAGAGACTGCCTCAGGGCAGTGGTGAAAGGGTTTCTACTCATGAAGGACCTACTTTATTTTGCTGAGAACCCTTTCTGGGCACAGGTGTTTAAATCTGTATATACAAGATTTGTCTACAAAACCTTTAAGGATTGTAGAGTAGGGGGGGTTATTTTCCCCTTCTGTTTTCATGGTCTGCTTGATGTAATCATAAGAAAAAACACTGCCAAACAGGCTATATTCTTAMAACAGAAACATCAGGGTAATTTTTGTGAATAATGTATATATAGCACAGTTGACATGATGTTTGCAGTCTGTATTACCTCATTAAATTTGTTTAATGCAGTTTCTTTTATTATACACATATGTGTGTATAGAGTCTTCCACCAGTAGTTCTGATTGTTTCATATTCTTGATCTTTTATTTTGTCCTTTTTACCCCACATCAAAATGATTAACAATTTGCCATTAATAAAACCTTCAGTAATAAAAAATAATTTCCTGCTGCTAGTGGATGAAAGTAGGTATTTCACCTGCTATTTCCTGTATTACTCCTTCACCTGAGACATCAAGGACAGTATTTTGCAATATTAGTCAAAAATTGTTGATTACTAGTGGTAACACGCATGAAAACTGGATTTGATCGTTTGGGCTTTGTGTTGCCCATGAGAACTCATTTTAGCATGGTGCTTTTGTAATGGCATATGCAATAGGATGTGGAAAACATTCTGGGACATGAAGGGATATAGTTACTAATTCTAGGTTTTCTTCCAAGCAGGGCAACTACACAGGAATTAACCATTCTTACACATTGCCAAGCCCATTTTAAAATAGCTCTGGGTAGCAGCTTGCTGTTAAAATTCTCATGTCACAGCACTCCTTCTTGCCTTCCTCTCAAGCCTGTGCCTGCCTCTGTTCCTGCGCCTCCTTTTTGCCATGATTTTCTCAGCTGTTTTTGTTCCTGAGTGCAGCTGCTGTTCTTAGCAACTCCTGCACACAACAATCCTGTCAAGTTAGGTCTCTGTACTTCCACTATTTTCTTTTGACTATGTTTTTTCCAGACAGATTTGGTACTCATAGTTGTTTTGACTCTAAGCCTGGTAGTTGGACCTTGCTACCTGAATTTGCTACTGAGTGCATTCAGACACTGCACAATGAACTTTGCTCTTCTCTGAACCATAAGAAGCCTTCAGTCTCAGTAGTCTTTACTTTCCTTTTTCATTCAAGTAAATACAGAGGTGTTAGGAGGAGAGACATGTAAGCATTAAGAGAGAGTAAAAGAATACCAGTGCTTACATTGGCTACATTGTTTAGTAGCCAACATAGACCTTGAAGCACTCCAATATTTTGTACGTTTCAAATTTAACTTACTTCTTCAAGAAAAATGTTAGGTAATCTGTGCAAGTTAGTCACACTGCAGGTGTTGTAGTCCTAGAGTAAGGAAACTGGAAGATAGTCATTTGCATTCTGTGAATTAGAAAAGGCAGTGTATTTGTTTGCATATTTGAACTCTGTTAATGGGCTATTTTGAAGGAGGTTAGCATTGTTTAATGCTAGGATCACTGTTACATAAGTTGTTTCCCATGTTGTCTGTTGGGATCAGCTGATGTTTCCTAAATATCGTATGTTAATCTTCTCAGCATATCACCATTTGTATCTTAAGAACTATTTGTTTTACGAAAAATTATCTTCTAATTAAAATAATTAACCTCTTTGGACATGAGGAATCCAGTCAGTGTCTTATTTGATGTGAGTGCAAGGACTGGCATCCTTTATTTTTTGACATGCAAAATATGTTCGGAGGAGACCAAAATGCTGTCTTTAAACATCTGTAACCCCTGTGCTTTTCATTTTGTGAAGCAGTGGTGAATTCAGGAAAGCAAAATGAAAGATAAAATAACTAAGGTTTTTCTACTCYGGCTGGTATGTCTGCTACTCTATGATTATGTGTTCCCCAGAAGGATTAAATTAGTTCTCTGGATGCTTGTTGCACATCACAGAGCTTTGCTGTTTAGGAGCAATCTCTGAAAAATTAGTTTCCTCCACTGATGTGTGCACTGCTGGATTGTGGAACAGTTTATGCGGCTAAGTAGAATTACATACTACTTCCCTAACTATCCAGTGTGCTAAAAGATGTCCTGGCTATATGACTGTTACATTACAAGTGTTTTAAGGATCCCTGAAGGATCAGACCACCTTGGTGTTTTGCAGTTATCTGAAATCACCCATAGAATAAGGTAGAATAAAATACTTACAGAATCCTCACTCGTTTGCTATTTTTGCAGAGGCTATGGAAATAAAAAGAAACTCACTTAAGTCCAGAGGAGATTCTTTAACCCTGTTTTGTTAACCTGTAGCCAAGCTGATAGTTGCCTTACAGCTACACAGCTGAAGATCTGTCACTTACTGTCTCTCAAGTTGCCCAAAGGTCTCAGAATGAGACATGAATTTAGCAACTCATCCCATCCATTTACACTCCAAACTTTTTGAGGGTTGTTCAGATTCACATGCCTCAAAAGGATTTTATAAGTATAGCTCACTGAAAAACATGGCCATGACATTCTTTTCTTACAACCAGGGATGTTCCTGCTGCTCTGGAAATGTTCCATCAGTTTGATGTGGCTGGAACTGAAAAGTCACCAGCCTGTTGTAATGCAACATGTCCCTACCTGTCCTGTGGAGCAAAAAGCCCCAGGTAAATGCGTTTTCAGTGTGTGTCAGGTTATATATTTTATTGAACATCAGGTTTGATCACACAGGGTTGTGCAGCTGGTTGTTTTTCACATTTGTGATTAACCTTTGTATTTGCCCATTGCTTAGGGCTGATGAAAGGGTGAGGGATGACTGCCCAGTTCTCTTTGAAGTGTTACATTTCAACAGAATCAAGACAAATAAATATAAGCTATTTCAGCARTGCTTACATCAGTGCTTAATTGAGATGGTTTATTCATGGTGCTAGAGTAAACAGCGCCATCTGTGCAGAAATCCCTGCAGCTCCCTTTGTGTTGGTGGGTGAGGATGACAACCCGCTGTTGCATATGGAAAGGGCAGGAATACTTGATGCTTTTTTTTTTTTTTCTTCAGTCTCCATAGGCAAAACCTGCTTCTGTTGTCAGTGTGTACCAGCATCGTCTCAGAGAGGTTGCCAGCAATGGGGAAGAAATGGGTTCAAAACTTTTAAAGTGCAGAGCTCTGAAGTCACCTTATAACCATGAGACTGCACAGGACTTTTGCACACTGTCCAAAGTGACARCATTGCCTACCACTGCTTATCACACCACTGGCATCTAGGAGGTCCCTGACAACTGGGTGGAGGCTGTCGAGCCCATTTTTAACAGAGTGGARGATGCAGGTTCATCAAACTTCCTCATTTTCCAAAACAATCATGGAGCATGTGTTGCATGTGCTTTTGGATTCCATCCCTAGTGCACAAAGGGAAAGATTATGATGAACAACCAGCAGAGAGTCATGAGGGCAATTCATGCTTGCCCAAGGAGTTTGCCTTCTAGGATGAAATGGCTGGTTGGATGCACAAAAGAGCCATGAATTTAATTACAAAATTTAGTGCAATTACAGCACTCTGTGATTACATTATCATAGTCTATTATGAAACACTCTTAATTGATACTCTGAAAGTCAACAGGCATGCTTTCAGTTAATACTTTGCGAATTATGGTGCTTGTTCTTGGCAATCTGTGTACCATGTACCTTTTATACTGTGAGTTGACTTAAGCATCATATTGGTTCTGCAGCACAGAGGTGTGAATTGCTTTTGCAGTTACCATTATAATCAGCATTACAGAAATTAATTTAGTCATGTTCTAATAGTGCCTAATGCATAATTGTTTTGTTTAACATCCCATGGTAAAGAAGCTCAATAAATTAGATGCAGAATGTTGAATAATGCTAATGGCATTCAAAATACTTGCACTGAGGCATAGAAGAATTAGACTGGCAAACGACTTGAAAGTATTTCAAGTGAATGGCTGATAAAAAATTACTCTAAAATCGGTGTGTGCCACAACACATTCAGCCGTTTTATAAGTTCTTGCCTTCTACCCACAGAGGTTTCAAATTACCACTGTATCATGTCTCCTGCTGCAGCCATAGTCATTCTTCTTTTTACAATAGCTTCTTCAGCCTGACTATTTCTTAACCATTTGATAACACAATTTGTGCTTGAGAAAAGATTCTTTCTGGKGTACAAGGTGCTTACTCTGGGAATGGTGAGAAGTCCAAGAAACACTGTTAAAAGAAATTGGAAAAGCACAGCCAGCTGAGAAAGAGGCACAAAATGCTGTTTTCATAGTGTGAAAGTCATACATAGAAATGTATTCCTGGAACAAGACTGGTGCTTAGGCTTGGAGACAGCAAAATGTACAAGAAACAGACTGTGATGTATCTTCAGGAGCTGGGTGCTTACTGCAGTTAAATACCATTTTTCAGTCAGGAAAATGCATGAAGTGATTTAATGCATCTGTGCAATTAGAAGTAGGAAATGTTGTCTTCAGGAAGAGAAAGGCCCCAGTACTGTGGCACTTGACCCAGGAGAGAATGTTGTCTCTAGAGGTGCTGTCCCTATTGCAGCATCTCTCTCAATAATTAATGAAATATTGCCTGAATATTACAGGAGCTACACAACAACAACACAAAAACTGTGTGGAGGAGAGAAACACAGAGCATCATTTTACACAAGAGGACTTGTAGATAATGAAGTAATACCAGTGTTCCTGCAGGGAAGCAAGGTTCTGATTGCTGAAAGCCTGTAATGAGTAAAGACAAATATTCACGCAGCTCCTCTTTCCTGCTTAGCTGTGARAGCATTGTGGCTGTGCTGCAGAAACTTTCTTTGCCCTTACAGTGAATTGACTGCAAGATCTTTATGCCTTAGATTATTCCTAACGTCCTTCTGCTTAGACAAGAGTCACAGGATCCAAAAGTGGCCCCAACCAGCTAATGTGAAACATTGAGAATATCACATGCAAGTTGCAATCCTGGCCACCTTTGCAGGACTGAACAGAATGATTTCCACATAAACAGAAGGCCCAAATCTGGGATTCTCCCCTTCTGAGAACTGACTTGGTTTTCTATATTAATTGGGATGCGAGTCTTACTATTGTGATTGTCAGTGTTGAGATCTTAAAGGGCAACAGAAATAAATTATGTAGTGGAAAAAAATACAAACTTGATAAAACTATGTGGAAAAAGTACTGATTTTTTTTCTCAACAGAATCCAATTAGTGAGATATACGGAATTTTTCTAGGAGTTGTCAAGACCTGAACAGATTTATCTTTCTAAACAGAAGGTTAAGGTACAAATTCTTTTTTTATGAAAATATCTGTTTCTGAGAGCTTGGACAATTCTTAAACCTAATTTATAACTATTTAATAATCTACTTTGTAAAGAAAGAAACTACTGAAATTGTCAAAATGAAAGGAAAAAAGTCAGTGAAATATTAGGAGTGAAATAATTATGTAAATATTTATCCTATGGGATAATGATACGGAAAACATTATGTGCTAATGAAGGCTTACCATTTTAGATTCTATGGTTCATGCATATGAGAATGTTTTTTAACTGAGCCCGGTACCTGGTGTTTGAAGAATAACTCTTGATTATATCCTATATATGTAAGTAGACTATTTTGACATAACTGCGGAGGTGCTGTTCTTCATTGAATGCCTTTTCCCTTCATGCTCTAAGAATTTGAAAATAGGGTAAATTTTTTTCAGGCAGAACCATAGCACAGCCTAGATACTCATTCCTCAGCTTATTTATCATCCTGGAGCCACAGATCATTACAGATGTTACCATTAATCTTGACATAACCCGCCCATATGACCCCAGCTCCACCTAAGTCTCTGGACTAAGAAAGACAGACTGAGCTCAGGGATTAGCAGGAGTTGGCCCTGGGGTCATTCAACTTCAACACGGACCATGAGCTCCATGAAAGGCTTGGACAACCTAAACAGAGACATGATGTACTAACTGAGGCATCAGATGAAGATGTTCCAATAAGATGAATCGGAACCTATTTTAATTATCTATCAAGAGCTGTGGGCTCCAGGAGAGGAGTGTCAGTGTTAGGCTGAAAGTTGATGCTGGAGAAGGAACCAAACCCAAACCATGATGGTAGAACATTCTTACCATCTCGGCGTATTCCATCTGTAAAAGAATGGTTACATCAGGCTCTCTGAAGTTCAACTTAATACGCTACTCCAGACTTGGTTGTTATTTTGATTTAAATAGCTTTTAAATACTGGTTGCAGGTCTGGTAACTAGTAAGCTGTTTTAGCTGTCTGCTTTTAATAACTGTCAGTCCCAAATGAACTGTCAATTATAATTACAGCTTCATGATGGTTAGAGATATCTACAGTGATTCTCTAGTCAGTGACAAGAAACAAGCTTCTATGCTACAAGACAGCCTGCTGTAATAACAGGAAAAATATTTTTATAATAGGCCATAAATCAATTTTCTATTGTCTTTCCACAATAAAATAGTATGTTGTTTTGAAAAGAGATTGGGGTAAAAGCTTTAAATGAGACTTTTGTAAACCCTATGAAGACAAGATTGCTAAATAAGTTCTTGAATTTTACTTTAACATGATTGAGAACTACATTCAGAAAAGCTAAGTAACTCTTTTTATGTGCATTGGAGAACATTAAACAAAATAATTCACTGTCTTTAAATAGAAAAGGACAACTGGCAGTTTCAAATTATGTTATAGTCTCTGTTGTTCTACTGTAATTAGTCTACATTGCCAAGACTTCACCTTCCACAAATACTAACCTCACTAGATATTGGAAACACATATTTGGAATAGCAACAGACAAATGAAAACCATTTAAAATTATTTAAAATCCAATAAAATAAAAAGTTTTATGATAAAGAAAATTGTGTAATTTTCCTCCATTTCCAATCAGTCAAAAGACACTGAGATTTCTTCTTAACAGTGACTATTATMCCCCTAAAACCAGAAAAGCAGCTTACTGGCATTAATTGATTATGTTTCCAACTATATTTGTCAATCTTCTCTCAGTTTATGTGAAATTGTCCTTGCAGTATTTACCCCACTGCTTCCATATRTCATCTACAGAAATTGGAAGAGCTGTATCAAATACTGTAGACTCATCTGGTCAATTCAGCATTTATTTGTCCGTGTTCCATAGTTCTAAACAAGATTCTTTCTTTGCATTGTTTAGTTGACTAAAAGGGAGGGTGTCTTACTGAAATGACAGTTTCAGTAAGGTTGTTACTCAGATTGTACTAAGATAAAGGAAAAATCCTATTTGTTCCATTAATCTTTTTAATTTCCACTCTAGGATCCAAAGGGTAACAATTACCCTGTGTTGCAGACTGCTTCTATTCCTATTGGAGACTGACTTGAAAGGCAAGTGCTTCTTTTTCCATTGTTATTTTATTAGCAACCTCTTTCTGAGGAGCTAATTCTCAGTCTAAACAGCATCTCCTCATTTTATGATGTTGGTAATAATTTCCACTTCCTCAATGGGAGGTTCAAAGATAAAAGTGCTTGACTTGAGTAAATTTAACTTGACAACAAATCCTGAATAGGTAAGTGTTGTCAGAACTGTGTGCCTGACTTGTAGGAAAATAGACCATCTAGAATAATGCCATGTAGAAATACCTCTATATTGTCATTTGGGAGCGTTACCCAAATATTCAGTGAGATAAATAAGATCCCAGGTTAGAATATTGTGTTGAAATGTTTCACTATGTGGTTTTTTTGGGGGCCAAGCGGTCTCAGGTTGTTTCTCTGTTCCAGGTTTCCATGTGCCCCAGGTTCCTTGTTCTGTATGCAGTTTATTTTGAAGTTTGTCCCCTGCCCGCCTCCCCGGTGCTTACTGCAGCCCTGAAGCCGCAGGAAGGTCCCGGCTTTTGTCGTGGCAGCCCACCCCCCCCGCCGAGACGGGCGCGGCCGGGCACAGCTCCCCGCCCCGAGGGCAGCCTCGATCTCAGCCGCCCTCCCTTCCCCTTCTTGCCCCGGGCGGGCCCGGACTCGGTGGGGGGTACCCGTCTCCCGTAGGACGGGCACGGCAGCCCCAGCCCGGCTCCCTTGCCCCGGGGGCCCTCGGGTCCGGCGCGGGGTCCCCTCCGGCTCTCCCTTCTCCCCCCCGAGGGCAGCTCCGGTCCCGGCCATCGTTCCGGCTTCCCCCTCCCCCAACCCCGGAG
>CADDXX010000456.1:156160-178207 GCA_902810485.1 Alauda arvensis
TTTCTGTCCCCTTCGGCTCCTGCCCAGACCCCCCCCACAAAAGGCCGCCGCGCCGGGCGGCTCTGCCCGGTGCCTGCAGCCGCTCTGAGCTGCGTGGAAACCCCAGCTCTCGGAGTATCGAGGTTTCTGCACGAGACTTTCCTGCGTCTGCTCCCGCCGCCGCCACGTCGAGAAGAAAGACACCACCCACTTCCACTCCCCTGCCGCCTCCAGATCACTGCCCCATATGCAAATACCAAGCGCGACCAAGAGCCTCTCCGCGCCCAAAGCGTGGTCCAAACCGGGAAAAACTTTAACAAACTTAACCAAAATTAAAGAACATGAAGGGTATCGCCATACGGACAGAGTCCCAGTGACTACATAAATACCACTCACTCACTCACTCACTCACGAGCCACCTCGCCATGACTTCAAAGAAACTTAAAAAGGGTGACACCCCGGGGCTTCCAAGCCCAAATTGAGTTCCTAGGCTCCCATGAGGGGAAACTCCCAGGCCTGCGCTGCAGGGCAGGCCTGAAGCACCTCCTCCCTGACGGACCAGTGGCGTCAGCACGATCCCTAGACCCCCACGAGCCATTTGTTTTTTAATAAAGGCTTTTAAAGGAGTAAAATCACTTCTCCTGCCCTTTTTATTTATAACATTCAGTTCCCAGCTATGGTTTCCAGGCCTAAAAGTGCTAGCTCACTATCTCTTGCTTTTCTCATCACGAAGTCTTGATGCACCTGTTGTTGCTGAATGTCCTCTAACAAGTCAGCAGAAATAGTACAGAGGTTCCAACTCTTAGCTCCAGCTCTTAACCTACCACTTAGTATTAGTCCTGTCTTGAGAAAACTGGAACTATAAGAAGAGTAATGAAAGTCATGATTTCTGCATTCATGGTAAGCTGGATGGACTAGAGATAAAATTATCTTTTCATTTCCATGGTGTGATCAATTATATTTTTGTCAAGATTGCTGCTCAAGCATTTTACTCAGGAATTACTAATGACTCAACTTAACTTCTCCATCACCGCACAATTAATTCTTATCTGACCGAGTTCCCTCCTCCCTTTCCCCCTCCTTTTGATTTTCTAGTTCTTCAGTATTGGTAAAATTAAAACAGAAGCAGTGTAAAAGATGATCTTCTATAGGGTAGAATCTACTTATGCAAAGTAGATACGRTTATATGGAAATAGTGAACAGTGTAGGTACTCTTTTTCATGAAATTAAAAATATTTACAATTACTTTATATTTTGAATGCTTTCATGAAGAACCATGAAGGCTGGTTATTTCTTGAGTTGAAGGCAGCTTGGGATAACTGCAAACATCAGAGAACAAGTTGCTGGCTGGATCATCCTCTTAGTTAGGAAGCTAACTATTAATCTGGGAAGAAAACACATGCAAACCTATGGAATCCTATCCTAGTTTTTAAGAATTTTAAAAAATCCAAGCAAAGCAAAACCCACAAACAAAAAAAAACAAACATAAAAAATTCACAAAATAGCAAAGTGAAGGTAACTAATTTAAATTGTTGTTTTCAGGTTCATGAACTAACAATTGCTATTTCTACATTAAAAACCAAAAGCTTATTCAGAGTGTATCAGCCTTTTGTCAATAATATGCCCTTCCTTGTCAAACTCCAAAATCTCAATTCCTTTTCATTGCAGGGAAACCGTTTCAAAATAACATTGTTTTCCTTTGGAAATTTTATGTTAAACAGGGCTTTGGATGAGATCTGGGCACAGGAGGACAGGTTTTCAGGTTGAGCTGACCCTCTGAAATGCAGAGATGGTGCTTTTGCAGCTTCTTTTATATATGGAGCCATTAGCATTAAATGAACAGCCTCATTTATGATGTCATGAACAAAGCACTCTTTATCTCCCTCATTRTATAGGGTAAGCTGGCAGCTGGAGAGGTGTGTTTGRCCTTGGATTGTCATTGTGGAGCATCTCTGTTGCAAAAGTATGGCCTGGTGTTTAGCACTTAAACAGGCAGAAAAATTGCTGAGAATAGGAGTAGATAATTGTGTTTTCTGTTTTGCACATACATTTAAATGTTTATATTTTTTAATAGGATTTCTTACATTGTTTGCAGACTCGGTAACTTCTCTGAGGCTCTGTATAAACTTTAAAAATATATTCAGTGTTAAAGTTCAAGTACTGTAAAGCGAATGCAGGGCACTGGTAAATTATATGTGACATTTATTATGCTACATTCTGTGCTGACCCAAAGCTAATGGAAACTACAGAGTATTGTTTGCCTGTATTTGTTCCCATTAAGAGTACTTGTTCTCAGTGGATCTTTGGGCTGCTCATCTTATTTATTTTGTCTGTTTTGTGGCTTGAGCTGCCTGAAGTCTCTCTAATTCCCATGATCAGTTCCACTTCTGTAAGGACAAATACAGGAGGAGAATCACAATGAGGGGAAATATGTATACTAATGTGTTCAGAAATAATTGGGTAAGTGAAGGTGTGGGTGTTAACAACTTGCAAATGGGTCCTAATGTGTCTACTAACTATGGGTGGCAGATTTGTTACTAAGCCCAGACAGCTTGGCTCCTGAGAGAGACAAGGGTCTGCGTAAGCCTGAACTTTGGAACTTTGGGGTAAAACAGGAGGTTCAAGAGGGGATATGGGATAGGCGGTTCGGGAAGGTTGTACCTTCCTAATACCTCAGCCAGTGGGGAAAGGAAGAGGGCAATATGCGACCAGGAGTTTAGGATAAAAGGAGGCTGCACCCTCCAAAACCCTGAGAAAGAGAACTCYGCGGGCATGTGCCCCAGTGGACTCTCTCCTAAAGCTGAAGGACTCCTTTGTTTCCGTTTTGGATGTACATCTCCGGCGTTTGTGGATTTTACTGACAACAAGAAGGAACAAAGTTGAAAAAAGGTAAAAGCTTGCAGTTAATACTGGGGTTGCCGAAAAGCAGAGTTTTCTTGTGTTCCATACAAAACTAGAACAGAAATATGCCAGTTCTTTTCTCAGATCTGTCACCATCTATCTCAGTGCCTTAAATAAAACGGTAATGTATTCCTGAGTTCCTTCATCAATGAATCAGTGCTGAGTGTGCCACTGTTTCCAGGAATTCCAGAGATTGTTTTTTTTATGAGCAAAGCAAACTGGCAAACTAGATGGAAATATCCTTCTCAATATCCAAGTAATACTTAAGCACATAAAGTTTGTGGCATGCTCTGTGCAGAGTGTCATACTGCGCTTATACATGTCTTGTTAGAACAGTTGCATTTAGCTCTTGCAAAACCTCTCCAGCAGTTGGACTTCCATAACTGCCAGAATGATTGAGTAGCTTTGATGCCTTCCAAGGCTCATTCTTTTCCTGGTAGCCTAGATTGTTTAAGATCAAGTGTGTCAGAGAGAAAAAATATTCCCCATCAATGTCTGTTACAGGAACTGGTGGAAGCATCACTGGACCTGACTCAAACCAGACAAGAATAYGATTTGTTGTAAATGTGTGTTGGCAGCTCTTGATCACAATTGTCAAATTTAGTCATATTAAGATTCCTGAATGATTTTCATGTTGGCCTTCTGAATTATGGACTGGGAAGTAATCTTCTGATGGCACGTGGTTAAAAGACTGCCATCTATCCCATGCATGTGGGAACATTAAGGGAAATTGAAACTCTACAAAGATTTAACAATGGAGTGTTGATGGTCAGCCCCTTCAGTTGAATGGGGCACTTCTATCCTTAGATACAGTGAGTGAGGTGTGTGATGAGTGTGGTCACAGACTCTGAATGGACTCAAAGGCAGAAATAAGTATTTTTGATGTTTGGTGATAACTTGAAAAAACAAGTTCTTGAATACTTGCTCACAGCASTCTGTCCCTGTGCAGTGTCCTTACCCTTAGTACCTCCAGCCCAGAAGAGCCTCATGGGCAATATTAATGTATTTYGGTGGAGTCTGTTTAGGAGCAATTATTTCACCTTGAAAATGTCCAGACATTCTTCCTCTGTGGTAAGCATCATCATGTTTTAATAATGATATTTTTCTTATACTTTCTAGGTACATGAAGGAATTTTATTTTCTCATAAAAGCTAGTGACCTCACCACTGCTGATACACTGTCTGAGAAAGAAAAGGCTAATCTGATGTAGGCTTTAGTGGACAAAAGTTTCATCTGTGATACTGAATGCATTCATTGCAATAGGAGATAGAGGGAGGAGAGGTGGGCACACTTCAGCAAGTGAAGGCTCTTCAGATTTATAAAAAAAAAAATGTTTAATTTTTTTTTCATTTTTGCATTCCAGATACTAACTTTTGCTTAAAAAAAAAAAAAAACCACAAATGCTCTATATGCTTTCTGCATTATGTTAGCTGATTCTTGTTATGTGTTCACAGATTAAAATCTATCCAGGATATTTTTTAAACTGGAGGAGAGCATCACCTTTAAGATTTTACTTTGTATCTTTAAATGAAGAGACTTCACCACCTGCAAGGCAGCAAAGATATGCAGCCATGCTAACTCACATTGTCCTCTGCCTTTATCTTTCTTAGGCCAGGAGACATTTTCAGCAACTCGGCTATCTCATGGTCTTAAATAATTTTTTTTTTCTTTTGTAATTTCACATGGTAGATTATTTGATGCCTGCTGGGAATAAAATTCCATGCTAGCTAATGCTGTTACAGAAGGAGCGTGTGCTATATTGGTAATAGGAATGATGTGAGCACTAACTGTGAGTACAACAGTTTTCAGGAAGTTAAGAAGGCTTGAGATGTAAAAATGTAAATTCACTGAAGATTTCTATATCTTAATGATAAAACAAATGTGATAATTAAATCAGGAGATTCTGGATGGGGCAATGGGGGACAGGGAAAGCACATGTTGATAGCATCTCACTGGTGATACTCTCTTTATGTTGCCAGAAGGCAACAAATAGTTTTGACCTACCATTTAATGAGAAAATTAGATGTCTCTTGAGTATAATTTTGTAACTCACATTTATTCCTTAATATCCTCCTGCTAGCGTGCATTCTTGTTAAAAAAATTTTTGGATCTATTGTAATAACTTTGAGAGCAAGTGGGGGAGACTGGCACTGGGAACATACTCTCAGCCACTGGAAGTTGTCTGTAGCCACCAATGCCCAAGAAGTTTAAATTTGGTCTGTCATAGTGTCTGTTTGGTTTCATAAATGAGGTCCCTGGTTAATATTTTCCTCCTATTCTGTGGATCATCACAGCAGTCTCAGCACCAGTGTCCATATACGGCCTCTCCATCCTCCACCAAAAATTGCTTCCCTCAGCCAGAGTTAGTTGTTTTCCATCACTTGTAATGGTCTCTTTCTTGTGCCTCCCCAGCTAATTTTCAATTTGTACCTATTTATTCTGCAGAGTGGTAGCCTCCTAAATGAAAATTTAGTCAGCATGTTCTGGATACAATCACWCTAAATTAGGCATTGTTGCACCAGGATCCTTATTTTCTGTAAGTACAGATGATTCAGCTTCAGTAGCAGTTTTTATTTGCCATCTGAGTATTTCTTTTCATGGAAAAATCAAACCTCCCTGTACTTCTAAGACGCATATTAATACATTAGACTACTATGAAATAATTAATTCTTGTCATGGGGAACATCTTTCTAGCAAACATACTGTAAGTTGCAGAGCCTTTCTTCTTTGAAATTTGTATGAACTCTTGCTGCTACAATCCTGTTAAAGGGTTGACAGTGCTTTCAGTTTAAAATCAGCCTTTTTAAAGAATTCAGTATGCAAACATAATAGTGGCAGAAAATTGTAGATGACTTAGGCAGAGGGCCTTCTTCTTTTCTTGGCTCTGGGGCTTTAAAAAAATATACATATATATGATCCTTTGCCATTTCTTTCAGCCTGAGAAAAGATGATAATGACAACCAGCGTTGGGGATGATGCTTTCTGTATGTTATGAGAAAAGTTTGCAGTTTGTGTAGCTGCGATTTTAAACAATCTGCATATTTTAGGAAGTTGGCAGGGGAGGTCAGATGGTCCCAGTGGCATGGAACTAAGGCTGTTTCTTCAAAATTTAAGCTTGTATTCACCAATACACTTAGACTKTTACTTGGTGCAGTGAGATGTGCACATAGGCTTGATTTCCAGTAAAATCTATGGCATGAATTGAAGCCCATTCTTTATGCCTTGCTAAATAAAGATGCTAGATCTAGAATAAGAGCCTCTTTTCCAGGATGAGAAAGCAGTGTAAGTGAGCTGGAGCTGAAAAGAGGAGAACCCACCATATTCTTGGTGTGGATCTGTGATTAGACAGCTGTAATCAGCCAGGAGGAACTGGAGCACCTGATTGCCGGCTCCTGCAATAAAGACTTTAAAGATACATTTCTAGGAAGAACAGTTCATTCATTACAAAAGTATCTGTAATTATACCACAGGAGAAGGTATCTGAGAGCCTAGAGTGCACTCCCAGAATCCTGTATGTTGGGTCATGGTCCAAATGCACCAGAAACCAATTAGTGTTGTTTGAGCAGATCAGCACAACCTCCTGTGCTGCCCTGGTCAGGCTGAAAGCAGATAAGCTTGTTTATAAGAGCTGGTCACATGTGCCTGTATTTATGAGTCTGTGCATGGCCTGTGTGTACACCATCTACGCGTCACTTTGGCGTAAGTCCATGGCAACCAATTCCACTGATGTGAGTGGGACCATTCATTCAGCCTTCTGCTTGCCTGTCTCTAATTTGTCACAGGAACACATTGAATATAGGGTTGTAATATATGACTTGAAATAATTCATGTTCCTTTTACTGTATTAATGGGAATAAAATCATATGGGCTTGGAATGAATGTGCAGAGATTCTATCACCTTTGCCAGTAAAGCCCGATGTATACATTTGCAACAGGAAGGATGGGTGGACCCAAGGAAGAGATGGATATCAGCCAGAGATGAGGGAAAATGACTGGGTACTTAGCACCTATACAGGGAGCTATCAGACATTGCAACTGAATACCAAGTTCTTGGAAATTTCATCAAGGACATATCCCTGCCCTGCCCAGAAAGCTATTCAGCAGACCAACTAYGCTGAAAGGAGTCAACATGAATATGCAGAAGAAGATAGAGCAAGAAAGGAGTGTGGCAACTTGAAGCCTGGCTCAGAAAAACTGAATAAAAACTGGCTTTGCTAAGCAGACTTCATGAACTGTGGGGGGTATGGTGCAATGGAGGCCATACCTGTGATTCACCCAGTGCCAATCCTGGGCTCGGCTCTGTCTTTTGTTTGTGGCATCCTGGCATTTTGTCACGCTATTCTGTAATAAATTATTTTATTAATTTATTATTGGCTGTTTCATTTATAACAGGGTGCTTAAAGCTGTTTAAAGCTTTTTGTCTCTCTTCTGTCTTGCTGGTCTGGCTGTCATACCTTCATTCTGCTTTTCTCATTTGTAGCCTTTGGCAAAGTCTATTTCTAGATGTATCATTTTAGTAGAAAATTTATGCTGTTGCTGTGGGAGTGACTCTCTGGTTCAGTGGGAGAAAAAGAGAAGGGTTTTTCTCTGAAAATCTATCACTATTTTAGTATATCAGTGGTATAACCTGTATCTTTGAATATACATATGTTGTGGTGARTTGATTTCTAGAGGAAAAGGACTTCCTTAAGTGGCTTTAAATCAAGAGCTGACCTTGAAGTTTTGGTTGATTTTTTTTTTTTAATTGAGAGCAAAGTTTGGGCATTTGGATTTATCAAGATTTAACAACAATATCAGATTTGCAGAAGTGTGTCATTGTAGGTGTGTAAACCAGCATGTTGTTCTACAGCAATACTGTGTTTCTTGACCAAGTCACTGAGGACTCACTAATCCACACTGAAGCAGCATGAATATTAGATTCTTTAAAAGAAGCTGATATTAAATGCAACACACATTTAAAAACTTTATCTAAAAATTGCTAATTGACAGTTATACATACCAGTTATTGAGATGGGCAGGATCCCAATTAGGAGCCCTAAGATTGYAATGTTGTGTTGAAATATCTAACTGTGTATGTTGAAAGTTTTTTAAGGAGCTAGACTCTCCCAGGTTTTTCCTGTACCCCAGGTTTTTTTCCTGTACCCCAGTTTTGAAATTTGTACTCCAGTTTTGACATTTGTACCCCAGTTTTAAGAACCCCTACAGTAGGGAGAGGTTGGTCCCCCCTAGAGCCCTGAAAAGGGGGGGAGGGGGTTCCCTTCCCTGCTGCTGAGGAGACCGCTGATGGAGCTGCCCGCTTCCCCCTCCCTCCAAGGTGGCGGGGGCCGGCCCACCAGCTCCTGCCCTGGTGTGGTGAAGGCCGGGTCCCGGTTTCCCCCCCTTCCCCGCTCGCCCCGCTAGTCCRCTGGACTGCTCCATCCACCCCCCCGCTGTCTGCAGCCACCCCAGGCCACCGTGGAGCTTCAATGTTGCCGCTCCGATGTCTCCATGCGGTTTCGCTGCTTCTGCTGTCCCGCTGCTCCCGCCGAGGGGAAGTCGCTGCCCATTTCCGTCCCCCAGATGCCTGTAGATTACCGCCCCATATGTAAATAACCAGAGCTCCCAAGCGTCTCTCTACACCTGGAAGTGTGATCCAGAATGAAAAACCTCAACTGGAACAAGCCTATTCAAAATTAGAGAATATAAAGAGTACCATAGTACAAGGCAGGGCCCTAGTGCCTGTATAGATACTGCTTGCCCACACACCCCCCACCTTGCCATGACCCAAAAAGAACCTAATAAAGATGACATCCCTAGACCACACGAGCTCAAATCGACTTCCTACGGTTCCTGTGAGGTTGGACTCCTGGACCTGTGCTGCACAGCAGGCCCGAAACACCTCCTCCCTGGCGGAGCAGCGGCATAGGCAAWATCCCTGGAACCCCTTGAGCCATCTGATTTTTAATAAAGGCTTATAAAGGAGTAAACCACTCCTGCCCTGTTTATTTATATTAATTGGGGGCTTGTCCGGGATAAAGCCATGCCTGAAGATCATGGATGGGAAGGCGCCACCCACCCTTGGATCCCAGGACAGCTGGCCACCCCGGACCAAGGAACGCCGCTGGATGCCACAGGAGAACTGGTAAGAAAAACCGGTGGTGGAGTGGAGGCAAGTGAGTGAGTGAGTGAGTGAGACGGGGGCCAGCAGCTTGGACCCCCGAAGCGATTGTGGACCCCTTAGTACCATGGTTCCGGACTCCCGAGAGGGAGCCAGCCGGGAACAGGGGGAAGCGAGAGGTAATTTGTGTGTGAGTGAGGCGTCTCCTAAGGGGCAGTGAACAAGCCCCCCCTTTCCTAAAATATGTAGGGGAGGGTTATGTAGCTAAGACCCAGGTGGGGGTGCTTGAAGCACTGCTACCGGGGGTAAGACCCGGGCAGGGGGTGCTTAAACGCACTGCTACTAAGGGTCTGTTTTTGACCCAGGCAGGGGAGTGCTTAGACGCACTGCTACCAAGGGTCGAAGCCAGCATTGGTTGGAGGTATCCCTAGGCCAGGGATATGCTGCCCAGGTCCTGGGTCAGGCCATAGGTATTGGTCGGAGGGATCTTTAGGCCAAATATCTGCTGTCYGGGTACCCTAGTCAGACCACTGGCAGGAGCATTGGTTGGAGGTGTYTTTGAGTTGAAGACATGCTGCCCAGGTGCTACTGTCAATTTATTTAGTATTTGAGTTRCCCAGAAAATTTTAGTTTGGGTACGGGCACTGTAAGTTTATTTTGAAAAATGGGAGCTTATATGAGCAAACATAGGAAGTCGAGACCTAAAGAGAAAACAACAGAAAGAGTCAAAGAACAGAAGAAAGAGGAACAGGGGGAGGAGAGAGAAAAGAAACTCCCCACTTGGGATCCCCTTAGTTACCTACCCCCTCCTCCAGTTTACCCTGATATACCCCAACCTGTTCCCTAAACCCCTCAGTCCCACCACCTGCTATTTTCTCACCACACCCCCAAMCTGTGTTCCCTACCCCCTCCCCAGCCTGCTTCCCGACCAGCTTACCTTTAATACCATCCCCTCTATTCCCCCAGTCCAATGATAACCTCTCAAAAAATAACCCATTTTACACTCCTCCTACGCTCTCTAACACCAGTCTAATCTCTTCACCCTCACACTCTACTATCCCTGCACCTCCATTCCACTGGGAACAGGACACACCAAATCCTAACTGTAATACATCCCCTGAGAACCTACAAACCCCCACCCTCTCAGAGCTAGGAATATCAATTAGAGGAAAAACCTGTAATGTCTTAGGAGCAGAAGGGAAACCTTCTAGAGCCTCTGTTATAGAGGGAATTGAAATAAGAAGTAATTCTAAGAAATGTGCTGCTGACTTAATATACCTACCTAAAATAGATACTAACATACTTAGCAGAGATCTTGAAGTCCAACTAGATATAGGAATCTYGCCCAGGCAGAGGAAAATGGTAATTCAAATGATGAGGTTAACCAATTAAGACCTTAATGAAATAAATGAAAAAGTGTGSGCTGAGGAAGGAAAATGTGGTTACCTTGACATCCAGCCTATAAGAATAGAAATGCAAGAACGGACACCACCCATAAGGGTCCGACAGTACTCCATCTCGATGGAAGGGAGGAAAGGGTTAGCACCAATTATAACCCACCTATTAGCTGAGAGGAACCCTGCATGCCCCCATCTTAGCTGTCAAGAAAGCGGAGGGTAAATTCAAATTAGTGCAGGACCTTAGGGAAGTAAATAAAAAGTCCATCACTAGACACCCAGTGGTGTCAAACCCCTACACCTTGTTGAGTAAAATCTCACATGAACATGCATGGTTCACAGTTGTAGATCTAAAAGATGCTTTTTGGACCTGTCCACTGGCTAAAGAAAGCAGGGACTGGTTTGCTTTCAAATGGGAATATCCAGAAACTAAAAAGAAACAACAGCTGAGATGGACAAGACTCCCACAGGGTTACACAGAATTGCCAAACTTATTTGGGCAAGTGTTAGAAGAATTATTAAGTCAATTTAACCCCGAAGAAAATATCCAAATTCTGAAGTATGTAGATGCTCTGTTGATATCAGGGAAAGGGCAAGAGGGAGTGAGAGAAACCAGTATCGGGCTGCTGAACTTTTTAGGAGAAAAGGGTCTGAAAGTGTCAAAAAACAAACTACAATTTGTAGAACAGCAAGTAACCTATCTAGGACATATCATTGGAGAAAGTTATAAAAAAATTAAGTCCAGAACGGATTTCAGGAATACTAGCTATACAGGCCCCAACCTCTAAAAGAGATGTGAGGAAATTATTAGGTTTATTTGGATACTGTAAATTATGGATAGAGAATTATTCCCAAAATGTCAAATTCTTATATGAAAAATTAGCTCAACCCTATAAATTGGACACAAAAAGATGAAGAGCAATTAGCTGAACTAAAGAGTAAATTATCCACAGCCCCGGTACTAAGTCTCCCAGATCTTAAAAAGAAGTATGACTTTTTTATCAATGCTGAAGGGCGAACTGCCTATGGAGTATTAACTCAGGAATGGGGTGGGGCATAAGAAACCTATTGGTTACCTCTCTAAACTTCTAGACCCAGTTGCAAGGGGGTGGCCCACCTGCCTCCTGGCAGCCACAGCAGTTCTTGTTGAAGAAGCACAAAAACTGACACTACAGGGAAAAACCATTGCACACAACCCCCATGATTTAAGAGCATTACTAAGTCAGAAGGCCCAACAATGGCTGACAGATGCTAGAATCCTCAGATACTAAGTCATTCTGACAAATCTAGAGTTAACAACATCAAAAAGTTTAAACCCTGCACAATTCCTTTCTGGAAAGCCTGTACCTGAGCTCGAACATGATTGTCTAGAGGTTCTAGACCTACAAACAAAAACCAGAAAGGACTTAGAAGATGCACCCTTGCCTTCTGGAAGGGAATTATTTACAGATGGATCATCCAGAGTAGTGAAGGGAAAAAGGTTATCTGGGTATGCTGTAGTTGAAGGGAATGAGAAGAAAGACCTAAAAGTAATAGAAGAAGGAAAATTACCCTCAAATTGGTCAGCTTAGTGCTGCGAAATCTATGCTCTAAAGAGGCGGCTAGATCTGTTACAACAAGATCAAGGCACCATCTATACTGACTCACATTATGCCTTCGGAGTAGTACACACCTTAGAGAAAATCTGGGAAGAAAGGGGATATCTGAATTCAAAAGGGAAAGATTTAGTACATAAAGAATTAACTAAAGCATTATTAGAATCCCTCATGAAGCCCAAAGWAGTTGCAGTAGTACACATCTGGGGTTGATGGTATATCTCTTCTGAGATAACCTTAAATTGTGGTGAGCGGCTGTTTTCTCACTGCCCGCATTTGGAAGAAAGGATCAGAGTCCTTGGGYTGCAGTTTGAAGATGTTTATCTTAAAATCCTTATCTCTAATKTCTGTGAAACCAGCGTGGTGTTCACAAGCAGCTGGAAAAGTGAATTCTCTCCGCCCCAGAACAGCACCTAGGTTTTTATAATCTAAATTACGTTAACATTGTTTTCTTCTAAAATCCAATAACTAAAATCCAAGTCACACAGTGAAATCACACCTTTACCCAATCCTAAAAACCCAACACCCTTTGCAAAAGGAAAAGGAAGAGAAGAACAGGAAAATGTGACTNACACAGTGAAATCACACCTTTACCCAATCCTAAAAACCCAACACCCTTTGCAAAAGGAAAAGGAAGAGAAGAACAGGAAAATGTGACTTTATCACATTGATCTGCCTCCATATTTGCCCAATAATARGAATACAGAKAAATCTAAAAYTAATATCTAWACACCCRGTGATATAATAAAAAACACACCAATCAAACCCTTGTGTCATCCAAATCCTCAGACAGCTTTGGAAGCCTTCTCCATGGTGTCAAATCAAAGCCAATGCTATCTTTCAAGCAGGCCGTGTGAGCCAAACCCCCCTGTCCTGGCTGCTGCCCGTTCAGGAGACCCAGAGGAATACTCTGGTCTCCCACAGGGGTCATCAAAAAGGGGACACATTTGAAGGAAGAGGGAATCAAGCTGCTGATAAAGCTGCTAAACGAGCTGCCCAGGGGCAAGGGCCGGAAGCATCGCTGAGAGTTTTTAATATAACCACAACACCTAACAGCATAATCCAGAACCAATTTATGATGAGATAGAACTAAAATAGATAAAGAAATTAGGGCTACATCAAGGGGAAAAAGGGGAATGGTTAACACCAGATGGGAGGAAATTTATCAATAAAGCCTTAGCTAGAAAAATGCTAGCAGAGATACACAACTTGACCCATTGGGGTACTCAGGGGTTATGTGACTATTTCCTAAAAGAACACCTGTGCATTGGAATATACAGCCTAGCAAAAGCAATCACTGATGGGTGTATAACATGCCAGAAGGTCAACCAAAAGGTAATGAGGAAAAGCACCCMGGGGGGACAGCCGATAGCTTTGAGACCCTTCCAGAACATCTAAATTGATTTCACTGAAATGCCATCTATCCAAGGTTATAAAAACTCATTAGTTATAGTTGATCACCTAACTCACTGGGCAGAAGCAGTTCCCAYCAAAAAGGAAACTGCACAGGTGGTAGTGAGAGTTTTATTAGAACACGTTATTCCCTGATATGGGTTAGTAAACAACATTGACTCTGACAGAGGCACTCATTTCACTGCCCAGATTTTACAAGAGGTTATCAAAGCATTAGGGGTAAAGTGGTGACTGCATACACCCTGGCACCTCCAAAGTTCAGGGAGAGTTGAGAAGATGAATAAAACCCTATTGAGAATTCGAATTAGGCCCAGGTCTGACCTAGGGGTATCACCATATGAAATGATGTTTGGCCTTCCCTTCTTACTTACTCCCTACAGCACTGGAAATTATTCAGAAGGGGAAGCTGCAACCCAAGAATATATTAAAACAATTGGCAAGACTATCACTGATYTGAAGAAAAGAGGGTATCTTCCTCAAACCTCTCCCCTGGACACAGACATACATCAGATAAAGCCAGGTGATTAGGTTTTTATCAAATCCTGGAATACCACCCCACTAACCCCCAAATTTGAAGGTCCATTTCAGGTGCTCCTTACCACACACAGTGCTATCTGGACCCAGGAGAAAGGCTGGACACATGTGTCATGAGTAAAGGGGCCGTTACCACCTCCAGAAAATTTTAAAAACCTAAAAAGAGACTCTCCCAAGTGGATTGCTACACCACACCCAACTCCTTGAAGATCACCCTACAGAAAAAGGGGACTGAAGAGTAATAAAAAAGATTACCAAAGCACCAAATACCTCAGAGACTGTTAAAGACTGTTGTTATAGTTGTTCAAGCTGAAGTATTGTTGTTAAGCTAAAGTATTGTTGTTATAACTTATTTAAGTGTTATTATAGAAAATTTCTGTTACTGAAACTGTTAAAAGATTTAAGGAAGTCCCTTTTAGAACACCTTCCAGGCAGACGACCCCAAATTAAAAACCAGCAGGTAGGCATTAGCAAAGAGAACCCTGAGAAACAGCTCCTAAAACCCCAGAGGCAAGCCCAGGCGAGATCCAATGATTCATACTGGACTCTGGAGAATAATGATAGCAATCCAAAACCCCAGAGGCAAGACCAGGCGAGATCAAATGATTCGTACTGGACTCTTGGGAGGACTGATCACAATCCTACTCATGGCTGTGTATGCAGAAGGAGCTTGTTCTAAGTGCTATTCACCCATCTATGATGAAGAAGACCTACAATCAGTAATCAGGGTCCATATAAATGTAAAGCCTACCTGTTTTGACGTAGACAAAATTTCCACCTGTCAGGAGGAGGGGAAAGAATATTGGGTAGCTAAAAATACTGCCACATATAGGCAGCGGATGCTTGGAGAGTGTCCTATCAGGGACTGATTTTGTATGGAAGAAATAAGTTATTTAAAAGGAGTCAGAGACCTCATAAAAGAGAAACCATTAAGAGCAAAGAAAGCTGAAATAGAGGAACCAAGTCATAAGAACCTTTCCATTGATATGATGGAAACAATAAGTCATGAACTAAATCTAACTGCTGGATATGTGGGAGTACCCAAATGTCTGACATATTGCCCTGGGAGGGAATAAGCCTAGCACCATTAGATTTCCTAAGGTGGGAGAATACCAGCCAAAAACCCTTAAAAACCCAAGAAAGGAGGAGAGAACAATGGGATCTCCAAGCCAAAGTAGTTGGGTAAAAATGTATAACGAGAACAGGAAAGCGGTATAAAACATTTGTGGGGAAAATAGCATGMAAAAGATCCCTAAAGATAAGAGACTTAACTCAGAGATGGATCCCAAAAGAACCGAAAACTTATTGGTCTAAAGACAAGCTAAAAACAGTGTATTTATAATGAAGATTACCAATTGTATCAGTATGCATTCCAGGGGAAGAACCCCTTTTGGGGGATTAAAAGGATTTCTAAGTATTGGGAGACCCCCTTTGACACCCAAGACACTACCTGGAAAGCCCCAGACCATTTGTTCTGGATTTGTGGGGACAAAGCCTATACCCACCTCCCTGGGGATTGGGTAGGGAGTTGCACTATAGGTATTATAAAGCCCACCTTTTTCCTACTCCCCCGAGATTCGGGGAAGAGCCTAGGTGGGCCACTGTATGATGACTTAAAAATAAGTAACAGAGAGAAATGGGCAGTTATTGATATGGGAAGCAGTCAGACCAGGAAAGGGAAAATATGGAYCCCTGAAGGGTCAAGACCTATGGGCCAGCTACCTGGGCACAAGATGGGTCATGGGGGTACCGTACCCCAATTTACATGCTGAACAGAATTATCAGGCTTCAAGCCGTATTAGAAGTAGTATCTAATAAAACAGCCCTAGCCCTAGATCACATCAGCCAACAGCTAACCCAGACTAGAGCAGTAGTATATCAAATTAGACTAGCTGTAGATTATCTCCTAGCAAATGAAGGAGGCATATGTGGGAAATTCAACACCTCTGAGTGCTGTCTTGAGATAGATGACAAGAGTGAAATAATAAGAAATATCTCTAAAGAAATTAGAAAAGTAGGCTATGTAGGCACTCAAGAATGGAAACCTGGATTTAACATGGATTAGTGGGATAATTTCTGGTCCCTTAAAGGAGCTTGGTGGAAAAAAGGATTTATCGCCTTAAGTGCTCTAGCTGGCCTCCTACTTATCCCATGCATATTCCCCTGTCTAATTCAGCCATTACATCAACAGTGCAGGCTAGTCTCCAAACAGTGGAGACTAGTACCCAAAAATCAACCAACATGTTAAAATTTACATCAGATCTCACAGAATTCCAAGCTGCAGAAGAAATGTACCACCAATACCAACAAATGCAAGATATTAGTCCCCAAGAACAAAATTAATGCCGGCGAAACAGCCCAATCAAAGGAAAAGACGAGGGATTGAGATGGACGGGATCCCCGTTAGGAGCCCTAAGATTGGAATGTTATGTTGAAATATCTAGCTGTATATGTTGAAAGTTTTTTAAGGAGCTAGACTCTCCCAGGTTTTTCCTGTACCCCAGGTTTTGAAATTTGTACTCCAGTTTTGACATTTGTACCCCAGTTTTAAGAACCCCTACAGTAGGGAGAGGTTGGTCCCCCCTAGAGCCCTGAAAAGGGGGGAGGGGGTTCCCTTCCCTGCTGCTGAGGAGACCRCTGGTGGAGCCGCCCGCCTCTCCCTCCCTCCAAGATGGCAGGGGCTGGCCACTGGCTCCTGCCCTGGTGTGGTGAAGGCCGGGTCCCGGGTGCCCCCCCTTCCCTGCTCGCCCCGCCAGTCTGCTGGACTGCTCCATCCACCCCCCTGCTGTCTGCAGCCACCCCTGAGGCCGCCGTGGAGTTTCAATGTACCGCTCTGATGTCTTCATGAGGTCTCGCTGCTCCCGCCGAGGGGAAGTCGCCGCCCATTTCCGTCCCCCAGATGCCTGTAGATTACCGCCCCATATGCAAATAACCAGAGTTCCCAAGCGTCTCTCTACACCTGGAAGTATGATCCAGAATGAAAAACCTCAACTGGAACAAGCCTATTCAAAATTAGAGAATATAAAGAGTACCATAGTACAAGGCAGGGCCCTAGTGCCTGTATAGATACTGCTTGCCCACACACCCCCCACCTTGCCATGACCCAAAAAGAACCTAATAAAGATGACCACCCGAGCTTAAAACGAGTTCCTAYGGCTCCTGGGCCTGTGCTGCACAGCAGGCCCGAAACACCTCCTCCCTGGCGGAGCAGCGGCATAGGCAATATCCCTGGAACCCCTTGAGCCATCTGATTTTTAATAAAGGCTTATAAAGGAGTAAACACAATCTCCTGCCCTGTTTATTCATATTAGTTATGTATAGAATAAAGAAAATCTTACATGTCTCAGTGATCTGCTTTTCATCAGATCTGGCTTCACTGTTTGTTTTAACATTTTGCACACATCACAAGACCTCTCTTATAAAAGTTCTGGGTTTGGTAGCTTAGACAGAAGTTTGTAGATTTGAGAAAAGCATACTGTATAGAGTAAATTACTCTATAGAGTCATAGTACCCTGAATTTCAGTATTCTATTTGCCTGGTTTTCTCCTCTAACAACAGCATGACTCATGTGGCCTCCAAGTTAACTTAGTTTTATTATTTTTCTAGAACTCCTATTCCATGTCATGCAGTTAGTCAAAATGCACACAGGGTACTGAAGAAATTATTTTGATGAAAAAACTGCCTGCACACAATACATAAGGATACAGGTAGAAGTTATTTGGAATATTTTATACTAGCAGTTACTGTGCCTGAAAATGGTAGATATGGCCAAATCTTGAACTTTTGTCTTGCTTTTATATAGAAATTTTTTTAACTGGGAAACTGTTTTCCCTCTGGCAGAGTACACACTGCTGAAGACAGTACAAGGAGAAATAAACTACTTAAATGTTGGTTTCTGAGAGCAGTGGTTCTCATTGTCAGAGGAACTCAGGTCTTTCTCTAATAATTTCAAAGTTTGGCTTGAAAATACTGTACAGTTTTAGGGGCAGCATAACAGTGTAGAGATATAGATGTCCCRTGTAGTTTCCAAAGTATTTTAGCAGTCTCCTTCTTAATAGCTGAAAGTCTACTAGAAAAATAATATTTGGGGGTGTGGTATTTATGGTGATGCTGATGCCTAGAGAGGCTGGAACAGAAACTAGACAGAGTTAAAGGAATAAAGTAGGTATTTATTAGAAAGCCTTAAAAGGATACACCTTGGGCAGTACAGGAGCCTGGCTGGGACTCTGCCCAAGATGGACACAAGATGGATGACCCATCACAAGTTTTCACACTTTTATAAGTTTTGATCTATTTACGTATTAGGGTTAATTGTCCAATTACAGCTTCAGGTTATGAAGTCTCATCCTCTCCTCAATTTACCATTGTTTATATTTTTTGGGTCTGAGGCTGTAATGGTGTCCTTGGTTCTCTTGCTGGAAAAGGATTGTTTTGTCTAACTACACTGTAAAGAGAACTTACTAACACTTTGTATAAAATTCAGAGTCACACATTAAGACAGCAAAAGAATCTGAAAAATATGAAAGCTAAATTTAAGGCATCAATGCTACAGCATTCACTTCACTCAGCTTTTCTCATGACTATTCTGCGATTCTATGGCAAGGTGCTAAATTGATGTTATCACTTCTGGAAAATCTTCACACCTTCAGAGCATGTACCCTCCTGCTTTTTATTATTCCCACTAATTTGAATATTGCACTGGCTGATGCAGGCTTTCTTGGTCTCTCTTTGTCATGACCTGCTAAATGGTTTTCCTGCTGATATCCCAGTAGGAAAGAATTACCCAAGAAATGGCTGCGAGTGCAACCCAAAACAATGGTGTGTTTTGCCATGTGTAATGCATGCCCAGGAATAATTAATGTTTTTATTGCTATATTAAAAGATAAAATGTATTTTGGGCATAACTTACGTTTCTCCCRATGTCGCACTGATACCAAAAGAATCAACGACACGCTGACAAGGAGGAAAGCAAGGAAAGAAAAGGGACATTTTAATGAGGGTTCAGAATATATATACATGTTGCTGGAGAATTCTGGTAGGCTGAGAGAAAGACTGTATCTACACACACATTGGCTAATACACACATTTGTCAAAGAGATCCATCCCACTAGAAGGAATGTAAACATTCGAGGTAACTAGAAACTGCACCTGCTGTTTACAGGAGAAAACCATGGGAAACTGACTCCAAGTTACAATTTATCAGAAGAAATTCAGGGTGACATCCCACTGTAATCAATTTGAATAAAATCTGTGAGGATGCTGGAATGCACATCCAAAGATTGTATCATCGCTGCCAGTAAAGCTGGAGACAGAAAGATGGATATCAGACAGGTGATGAGACCAGTTCCCAAGGCCATTAGCACTGATGCTAAGGATAAGGCTTGAATGCGAACCCTCAGAAATCTCATCAAGAACCCATCTTGGTCTGGAAAACTATTCAGCAGACCAGGAATACTGAAAAGATGACTACATGAATATGTGATGGAGGTTGGAGACTGAAAAGACTGTTACAATGTGACCTCTGGGCAGAAAAACTGTATAAAACTGGCTGCACCAAACAGGCTTTGTGAACTGGGAAGGATACAGTGTGGTAGAGGCCGTACCTGCGGTTCACCCAGCGCCAATCCTGGGCTTGGCTCTGTCTTTTTGTTTGTGGCATCCCAGCATTTTGTAGCTCTATTTTGTAATAAATTATTTTATTGATTTATTACTGGGCATTTTATAAGTTTCATTTATAACACCACGTTAAGCTGCATGACTATGAAACATGTGAAAAGCCATAGCCAAGAAAAATGTACCAAACACATGGTGCTTCCCTTTCCCGTCTTTTAGGCTTTATATTGTTGGCAACTAAGGAGTTTTGGTTTTGTTTGGTGGTTTTTCCTGGTTTTGTGTCTATTATTTTTTTTGTTGTTGTCTATGCTACTGCTGCTTCTCTGTCATAGAACTGGAGACTACCTTCTCCAARGGAAATGAAAAGAAAAGCTCAATAGGAACCCAGTGTACTCAGAGCTGGACTCAGGAAATAATTTTATATGAAAAAACTCCAAAACTCTGAAAGAAATAAAATATTTTCTATAGCTACATTTGAAGATAAATATTCTACTTAAAACTGATTTTTGTTGTTTCAAAAGTTCTATTGAAAAAGTTAACCCAAACTGAGTCTGATGAAGTATTTTGTTTACTTGAAATAAGTCACTTGCCTTTTACTGCGAGACCCAAATACACTGATCATAAGTTGCCTTAAATAAGATAGTGGGATTTGGCCAACCAATCAGGGAGTGTCCTGCAGAGCCAAAGATKATACACACAAACAAATCTTCATTCACAAATCACACCAGAAGAGACTCTTGTTTTCTCTCATTTCAGATGCAAGATTCTTTCCAAATTCAGTCAGAGAAACATAGTGAGCACTGGCACTCCTCAGTTCACTTTGATAGCTCACATTTCCTTCCCTGTGTGAATTAAGATGCTTATCTATGTAACTGCTCACATATTCTACCAGTATCTGATAAAAATCCTTGGGAAATATGAAGTGGCAAGTAAAATGGAAGCAGTCTTGTGTGATTATTTTCTGGAAATCTTGTGTAGAAAATGGCAAGATTAGCTGACTAACAGATAGACATAGCATTATCTGTGCACTTTCATTTGGTGCTGCAAAAACCCCATAGTTTTCCAAATCAGGGTCAAACTGTTGACCCTGAAGGGGGATTGGTGACAAACTTTCTACAAGGTGTCTGACCAGATATTTCTTTCACTTTGTGGTGGTTTCAGGGTTTTTCTGCTGTGAGATAGAATTTAGAGAACAGCAAAGCAGGCTCAAAGATAAAAGATATAAAGATGGTTTATTCACACACTAAAAGGAAACAAGGAGAGGAAAAAAAACCCAAAGAACAAAATGAAACTTCCAAAACACTTCCCCCTCCCCCACTAGCTTCTTTTCTTTCTTACAGACATTCATAAAGGCAAGAACTCAGAACCCAGGGTCTGTACTTCTTAGAAAATAGTCTTTCATCAATCTCTCTAGAGAGAAAAGTTTCTTCTGGTTATGGTAACTCTCCACAAGGACAGAAACAAGCTACTTGTGCCTCTTAGTTCTCACAGAAGACAGCTACCCAGAAACAAAAGTTCTGTCTCTGTGGTTCTCCCATAAAGAACAGTTTTTCCCATCAGCTGCACTTGGGTCATGGACGCTATGCATTCTGGGGTGTTATTTTTAAAATTAACAGTTCAGGTGCAAAGGATACTCTTCATCCCATTCTAAGGCAGAAATACTCCTACACAAAGCATAGGCACAAAGGACTTTATCACATCAAGCATCTCTACTCAGATGGCTCAGGGGACCAGACGGTCACTGTTTCAACAATATTTACTTAGTCCATTACAAATACCTTTGCTCAAAAAATCACTAATCTGAACAATCGTTTCCCCAGTTCATATTCTTCATGGTTTAAAGATCTATTCTAGCATAGTTTGTTACCACAATTCACCAAAGATTTTCAGCCTAAGGCATCTTCTCATCTCCTCATCCCTTAAGACACAACAGCTCTTTCACAGACCTCAGTATCTTCATGAAGCTTAAATAGAAATGTCTCTACCGTGACATCTTCTTCACTCCCTAGAAAGGATCAGTGTTCTGCAAGCTTCACCTTGGAAAGGAAAGAGTTAACTGTAGCTCGGACCGCGGATGGTCACCTGCTCTTGGCTGGGCAATGGCAGCAGCTCTTGAAAAGACTCTGAGGCCACATGGGGGTGGGGGAAGAAACAGGAACAGCAGCTGAGGTCGCGACGGCTCCTATGGTGGTAGATGCAGCTTTCGCCCCCTAAACCCCTCAGTCGCATTTGGGGTAGGCTCAACTTGGGCTTGGAGCCGCTTCAGGTGGAAGGCAGTGGAGGGGGGAATCAGCTGCAGTCTCTTCACCAACAGTGTCTGGAACTCAGCCCAAGCGGAGCTGGAGCACACACTTTTCCCTCCCTCTCTGCCCAAGAGTCACTGAGCTTAGCAGATGCCTCAAGCTACCTCTCCCAACCGGCTAATAGGCTTAGAGATCATTGGCATTGCATAAGTACAATTTTTGATTTATTATTAAAATCATAGTAATAATTGTTCAACCTTTAACATGAGAAAAGG
>CADDXX010000456.1:187134-215268 GCA_902810485.1 Alauda arvensis
ATAATTTTATGCATGCTTATCACATTTATACTTGGCTTCACTGTAACCCTGTGCAGAAACATAAAAATATAAAGCAGGAAATGTTGCTATGTTGGTTTTATGTCTRGAGTCGACAAAAAAGGAAACAAAACAGAATGCTGCTGAATTACAACAGTTGATACCAACCTTGCCACCTGAATTAGTACGCTTCTCTGAGGTCTGTCTAGAATCCT
Source organism: Alauda arvensis (assembly GCA_902810485.1). Lineage (NCBI taxonomy): Eukaryota > Metazoa > Chordata > Aves > Passeriformes > Alaudidae > Alauda > Alauda arvensis. The sequence goes on from CADDXX010000456.1 coordinate 187,347, forward strand.
CCCACCAGTGTAATATAAAAGTGTGATAGACTGGGTCTGGATAGAAAGGCTGGGTGTCACCATGGGATTGTGGGGGACAAAAGTCCCTTTAGGTGGTGAAATAAATGAGAGACGGGCATGATCTGGTGACCCCAAAAAAGAATTACTTTAATAAGAAACAAAACAACAAATAGCAAATCAAGCTCTGTATAGGGTGCACMAAAAAAAGCAAGGGCCAGGATGTTACAGTAACTTATATAGGGTAGGATAAAGGGTGGAGTCTGAGGGCAGGGAACCAATTCGGGGAGAGGATTAGGAAGATGCAAATTATTGTGGCAAAAAGTAACAGATGGTGACACGGGGAACAGAGAACTTTCTAGTCTAATCTACATAGGGAGCTCCCATGAGGCCTTGCGAGTGAGATTTCTCTCACCCTGACCATAGGGATTTTTCCCAYAGCCTTAGCTCAAGATTTTTTCTACCCCAACACAAAAGTGTATTGTTTTCGTAACCCCGTCTCCAAACTTCTAGCTTTGGCTGGTTTTGAGTATGTCTACAGAAACCAAAAGTATTCATTATTTAGTAAGGTTAGTGGTGGGGAAAATGTGTCAGGTGAGGCTGAATAATGCTGCTATGTGATCCCTTCAGATGCAGTAAATAAAGTAGTATACTGAAATRACCAGTGGAAAACATTATCCAAAATTATCTTTAGCAAATACAGGGATTGAAAGATGTCTTTGGCAGACTCCAAAACCTGCATTTGGACAGCTGTGTCCAGATATATAGTTTCCCTTTGGAAGGACTGCTCCTTATGCAAAGTACGTCTGACATATTGCTAAAACATCTTACTCTGTAACTCTTGCTAGCTAAGGAGCTGTGGAAGAGGAGGAGGATGATCCTTTTAGGAAGAATGATAAATGTCTATAAGCTTAGGTGGGAGTCAACAGTTGTTTTTAAACACYGAAGTCCCACCAATTCACGTGTCTGTGTTGCTCAACATGTTCACAGATAAAGGGATTGAACAGAAATATTTGCTGGTCTTTGTAAATTGTCAAGGGTTTAAAGGTTGTGTTGCCTGTGAAGAATTACAGAAAGACCTTACTCTACTGTTGTGGAATTTAAACGGCAGATGACATCTAGTTTAGATAAATAAAATGGGTGTGGACGAGAAACAATTAAGAAATCATTTAATTATCTWCTGTCCCTATTAAAACCTGTGGTGAGGTTATGAGAGGTATCTGGAGGAACATACGGCATGGATGGACCATCTTGTTAGAGGCGCTCATTGGCTGTTTTTTTCATGCAGACACTTTGGGATATCTGTTAAAAAATGGGTTATCTAGTAAAAAATCAACAACAGCAGATAAGGCCACTTCAGCACAGTGTAYTGGAAGTCCTGGCCACTGGGAACTATGGATGTTTAAGTGTTACATGGACTTAATGGGCAACTAGGCAAGTTTACATGCAGGAAATCCACTAAGACTGATTAAWGATGAAGATACAAACGACTGAACTGCAAGTTGTTCAGAGTTTTGAGGGTATTCTCTGAGAGTGTTGATAGGAGTTTGCTCTATTCTTACATTCTTGAAGCATCCATGTTTGGCCACTGTTCGTATGCTGGGCTAGACAGGCCTTTATTCTCATTCTTTTATTCTATTTTTATGCTCCACTGAAGCCCTGATTAGTTCACCTTCCTCTTAGTCCATTTTTTACAAGGGTTTTTGTGTATAAGTGGAGTTCAGAATACTGTAAATGTGAAATTGTGTGCTTTGTTTTACAACATGTTTTTGTTTTACGGGTTGCAATTATTGATGTAGACTTTGGAATTTTGTTCTGAGTGTATTTCACCTAAAAGCTTATTTTCCATACTCCTTTTAAAAACTATGTTGGAAATATTGTACTCTAAACTTGTGTTTCCTTAAGGACKAAAAGCTTTTGTTAGTCTTATATGACTCTTGTATCTTTTGGTACAGAGTTTCTGAATTCAGGGTTGGTCTAACTATGGTATTTGAGTGAAGAATAAATTCAGTAATTATTTTTTTTGATACTCAGCAACATTACAAAAACCAGAAATTTTCTTTATTGGAATTYTACTTGACAGGCACCGTCTTTGCCTAACTAACTACATAACTATCTGAGTTGAAACTTTAATGCTACTATTATAGGCAGATTGTGAATCCTTTAAATGGTCAAAAGCAGATAAAAGTATTTCCAAACAAATCCTTCAGGCTTTCTCTCTTCCAATGTTACCTTTTCCTGCATGGGTAGTCTTTCAGTTATGTGATCCTTGCTGAAGGCCAAGACTGAAAGGCTCTCCATACATGGCAACTTAGCTTGGGCAGACAGTGTGAGGTGAATCATAGGTGGTTTATATCCTTTAGCACAGAGAAAGTTTAAACCTAATTTACAGTTTGAACTCAAGATTTCAGTGACATCTTACTCTGTCAATCCTATTTATGAAAGCTGTCATCCTAACATCTACTTTTGTAATGGCAGTAGTAGATGAAATCAGCAAACTTCTTTGTTAGCTGATTTAACCTAACAAAGCTAAAACTTCTTTGTGAAGCTGATAAAAGCAATATTTTATAAAAATGGATTGGCTTTGCATTTGATGCTTTTAAGGTCAAGCAATTTTTGCTTTGAAAGCATGCCAATTATTTTATCCTCCATCCCTTCATTAAGAAAAAGTTCATTTTTCTTTCATCTCAAGAGTAATTTGTCTTGCAGCCTCTTTGCCCTGTTTATTTTGAAAATCACTTGCTCAGTATGCTTTAGGGTGTATTTAAAGTAGGTCTGTCCCTCCTTCAATAACACTTTAGCTCACTTGCTTATGAATTTTCTTTAGTGGACCTGATGATTTTCCTAAGTGATGCAGGCATGCAACTGACAGTGCTAGCTGTCTGAATGTGAGAGTATGGAGTCCTTTTAGGAATCATGATTATAATTGTCTTTGAGCACAAACTGCCAGTGTAGATTTGCCTGTGCCACAAACTGTAACTTGCTTGTTACCCTTGCAGTTTCAGACAAGCAGGAAACTTTTTCCCTCAGGCAGTTCCTGCCGATAGGGAAGGTTGTTGAAGAGGTGGGTTTGAGGCCTCATTTGGAATGTTGTGGTTGGACTTGCTTTGAGGTATGAAGATAGGAGATAGAGTGGACAGGGTGAAGTTTCTCACTTGGGTACCAGAAACCAGAAGTTGCAGTGAATAGCCCAGGCTTTGACAATTAAAATTCTTTACTCAGTGCAGGGAGGGATTTTTCCCCCTCATTTTATCTGATTCAGTTTGTCTGGTTGATTCAGAAGTAAAAAGCTGTGTTGGAAAATCAGTAAAAGAAAATTTGCCATTCTGTAAATAATATCGTAAATGAATAGGTGATCAATTCTGTGTAAATTTAACAGCTTTCTCATACTTAAAAGAGCTATTAGTAATGAAAAATTATGATAGAGAATAGTTGTTTCTTGATTTTAAAAGGTTTTTTTTTCTGTTAGCCACTATTCATTTATGTCAATGGTTTAGATAACATTTTCTAATTTAAAAATTRTATTTCTAGTGGAGAAAATTAATAGCTCTTGAAGTTAGTACTCTTAAGAATACTTAAATACTAAAAACGTTTTTTACACAGATTGGTTTTATGAGTGATAATCATATAATTTGTGTTAATACAAGAATTGTCATGCTTGAAAAACATTGCATTAGACTGCAAGAGGTGAGATCTAACAAAGTCATTCTTTTAGCGTATTACAGAGAGAATCATAGAATATCTTGAATTGGAAGGGACCTACCAGGATTATCAAAGTCCAGGTCTTGCTGAAGAGAGAAAATCTGAAATCAAATACGTGTTTTCAAGAGGATTTGAAAGAGAGTGATTGTGGAATAAACCTGTGTGTTTCTGGGTGAGAGCAGATCGATTTATTGAAGTTCTGTGGCATCAGAAGCGTATTACATGTTCATTACACTATGTCTTTTTTTGTGTATCCAAGTGTGCACACTGTGTAAGGGATTATAATGGACAAAGTTTCATTGGCAGAACCCTTCCAGTAAGAGATGTTTAAATGCTTGTTCACATAGTAAATAGCCACATTTAAAAAGATCACCAGTTATGTGTGGTGGTCAGTGAAAAAATACTCAGCAGTATGCAGTAGATCTTTGCCCCATCTGCGGAAGTTCAAGTACTTGCTAGAAAGGGCTAACTATCCTCTTCAGTCACTCAGATCAAAGAAGTTTTATTTTCCTGTATTTGTCTTAAAAGTTCAATAAGGTAATTTTTTAAATTTTTAAAAAAGTCATTCCTAGCCCTTTTTTGCCTAAAGTGCAACAAATTGAGCCAGCTTTATTTCAGTAAACCTGAACAATGTGGTCTTCTGCTATCCACAATGTCTCCCTATTAACAGAGCACTTTTATGGTGGTCTGATCATACAAAAATTCCTGTAGGGAGTAAATGAACAGAAGAATCAAGTAATGTTACAGTGTTGGAGGTTGCTAGGCCTAGTCCGGCACTGCCTTGAGTTGCTGGGCAAAGACTTGAGGTGACCCTGCCGTGGCACCTGTTGTGGTAGCTGTTGTGTCAGCTGGTGCATTGGTATCTGAGTTCCTCACCATGCTCCAGCTCTGGTTTCCCTCTTGGAAAGACAGCTGCTCCCGATGAGGATTACGCGGCTTACTGCTGTGATGTATGACAGGAACTATGATCTTATCAGCCATTTCCAAGTCTCCAGCAAGTAAGGCTTCTCTTTTTAAACAAACCCAATTCTCTTGTGAGTCTGGGGGAAACTGATCTGGCTCATCATCAGAGTCTATGGGACCAGGATCAAAGGGGTCTTCTTCATCCTCCCCCATCCCCATTCCCCGGCAGCAAATTACAGTGCCTAGCATTTTTCTTTCACCTCCAGTTGGGGAGGAGGAGTGGATGGCTATATGAAAGGATTTATAGCCTTCGGTGGGTCTGCCCATCATACTGGATCATTACCCACAACTTGAGGCTGTTCTTGTTTTTACATAGTCTCATAAATCACCCTCCAAGAGGAAAGCACCTCAGCCGCTGCCTTATTCCTCTTATGACACGGTCCCATACTTTAACCCCTATACCATCCCAGAAGTCTTTCATAAAGATGGTAGATGGAGAGACATTTTTTCCCTCAGCAGCTGCCCACTTCAGTACAAGTTTTAAGTCATGAGACGGCAAGGACTTGCTATGTTTCTTAAACAGCTCAAATAAAATTAGAAAAAATGTCTCTCTCTTGGGGAAACATTCACTGACCCATGTTTCCTTTCCCCGGCTCACCTCCTGATCCTCCAGAGGGATTGTGTCAGGCCTGATCGTGTTTCTTTCAGCAACACTTCAGTTCTGGGGGGAGTCACCAGCTGCCACACAGCTTAGGTGGATATTCTTCACACAGGAGCACCAATTGCCACGTGGCTGAGAGATGGCACTCAAAGGAGGGGTGCAATCAAGGAGCCCAAGCAAAAAGAAAACAAAGGCCCAAAGAAAAAGAAGCTGGAGTTGAAGTCATTGAAGTCCAAGCAAAAAGGGGTTGAAGAAATTTATTTTCTTCTCAGTTCAGTTTTATATACTGTTGCAGCTCTAAGCAGTTACAGTTCTAAGCAGTCACATCCTTAAGCAAGAATTTCCCATTAGTTACAGAATTAGGCTGTTGTGTGCCTTACTTGGCAGCCTTACAAAACTACATTGTTTCAAAAACCTTGATATCTGCATATACTGTACTTTCCCAGTTCTTCTCATATCTGTGGTCACTTAGCCCACAGGCTGTGTCCCACCAAGGCAGGGATATCATTAAGCTCAATTGTGCTCTCTGTTCTGTCCCCCATTTGTTTTCCCATGGTGCTGTTGATTATAAGTTTGCCTCTTTTCATTTATGTGGTTATCTCTGCTAGAGATAAAGAACCCTAACATGTGAAAGAGAATTAAATGGGAGCCCTCTTGAGGAACAAAACTAATTATAAAGCATGCTGGCCTTTGACAATTTACTGTCTATATGRTATTTTGTGGGGACATAATGTAAAAGCAAGTCCAAGAGTTTTAGACTTTTGCAGAGAAAACGGATATTTTGTTAAGGATTATAAGGCCCTGAGAGAATCTGCTATGGATGAGTACAGATTTTTTTTTTAATGTATTTTTTTAACCTATTGACATATTTTCTAGATTAATGAACCATAGCTCTGATCTGATGTAGAATACAGTGTTTGGATTTTTGTTGCAATGTACARTGTTTGGGTTTTTGTCTTCCTACCGGAAAATATGTTTGTCAGCTTCCCATGTTGTGCAGTAACGATTTGTTAAAACTTAACACAAGATATGCTGAGAACTCCAACAACATTATCGTGTACATCATGTAGGACACATGTACATTACTGTTTTTAGCTGCCTGCTTCCTTGGATGCCCACCCTCCACCCCCCATCCAACCTGAGGTTGTGGGTGCAGCAAGTGATCCTTCTCTCTATATTCTCCTCAAACCCTCATGATTTTCTGGCTGACTAGCTTAGTAAAATTAAAAACGAAAGGGTTGAAAGCTGGTTTTRTAATGGGAAGTAACACTGTGGTGTAGATACTGATGACTTACAAAATGATTAATGGCGCTGTTTAATGACTTTAGGGCCCAAGTGATCAGAGGAAGAAACCTAATAAAGGTATTTTCCCTTCTCCCTCTCACCCTTTTTGTTCTGGGGATGCTTTGCAGCCTTTTCAATGGAAGCTGCAAATTCTTGTGCAGAACACTGTTCACTAGTCTGCTGGCTAACTGGCAGAGGATTAACTTGAGTGGAAAGAGGTAAATTCTAATCTTAAAAAATGCTACTAGAACAACAAGGAACTGATAATACTGGAGCAACATGTATGACACTGAAAAGGCAATAATAAGTTAATTTTGTTTGCTGCAGGGAGGAGGAAGACTGGTAAATTAATTGTATCTTATTCTCCCTTCACAGCATTTTAATTCAAAAACGTCTTAACTGTAAACAAGAAGAGAGTTTAGTAGTTAAAATTAGTAACTGATTAATTCTAAGTAAGATCAGTAATTGATTCCAAATGGGGTCAATATGTAATGGAAAATCTGAAATGTAAGAGACCCTAAAATTAATGTTTTTTTTTCTCTGACACCTGYAGGGGTGAAACCCATCTCCATCTCTTTATTACCTCCATAATAAATATGCACATAAATAATTTTTTGAGTTTAAATTCAAATCCCATCTCTCTTCATAATTTATATTATAAGTATTCAACAGTAGGTGGAGAAGGAATAAAATTCAATGAAAAAGGCAGTTTTATTCATTACTATATAAATTGTTCACAGAATTTGATTGGCATATAGAGCATATTTTTTTCTTTTCAGAGAATCATTAATTTCAAATGAGGAAAAAAACTTTGGTCACCCTCTCCTCAGCACAATGGTATCATTTTGGCTATTTGAATATTCAGATTGTCTAGTTAAAGTAGATCAGCTGATGTTAGTGTACAATGATTTCAAATGGTTTGATCCATAATAGGCCATATTTATTGTTCATACTACACTTATATAGGTGAAAAAAAMCAAAAATATTTTAACCTCTTCACATTCTTTTCCTGCATGACTTCAGACAGAATGAAATGCCATTTGTGATGAAAAAATCGTATTAGATGTATTTCCCTTGCAAATGACTAAATTAGGGCTGGTGACATTTATTTTTCACATAAATAGCTCTCCAAATCTTACTTTCCTTCTCTTGTTAGTCTCTATTCTGTGAATGGATTATGTTGTTATTTGTAAATTAACACAATTAATATATACCAGATAGCCTGTTGTGTTTCTTATGAACCATGTGTCTTAACTGTGTTGAATATCTAGTAATACCATTTTACTGTGTATTGCTCTAATCATAGCTAAGATAGAATAATAATAATTAGCAAGATGTGTYAGTCATCCACAATGGCATGTGGCCATTAAGAGACCATATATAATTCTTTAGAACCATACCTGTTAAAACTTGCTTTATGCACATATTCTTATCTTTGCAATAGTTAATTGTCATATTTGAGAACTCAGGAATTTTCAACCCATGATAAATTTCAATATTTTGGCATTTCTCTTTGTTTAAGTTAGAATGAGAAATTTAAGTACTTACGCATTGTCGATGAGGGACAGTTTCACACCATGGAATTATTCCACAATTTTGAATTAAAATTTACAAACCCTTTCACATTTTACATTTTGTGTTCATTAAAGACATTCTTCACTCAAAGTAACCAGATTGCAAGTATGAAGTAAGTTATTATCTTGTGTGACAGTGCCATGTGAGAGTTCTGATTCAGGTCCCTCTTAACTGTTTTTGTCTTCTGTCTTTGGTTCTTGCTTGGACTGTGTTCTACAAAGCTACACCAAAAGTGGTGCAGCTTCCATATGATTTATTTCTCTACTGGAACATAGAGAGGTTACAGAACCTGTGTTTGTCTACTGTTCCCAGTTACAAAATTCTCAGACTTTTCTAATAAGAGCAATAAACATTATCGAATGGGATGGGATGGGGGTCACATTTGCCTTTTTTACAGCTGCTGTCTTGGTGGTTCATAGCTATCTGTTTGTTGCCCAAACTCTATGTTTTCCATTTTCCTTCTCTGTTTGCAATTTATGAGATTTTATAGTGGAGTTCTTGTTATTTTTCTGTACTGTGTAGCTGTGCAGTTAATGCAGCTAAAGTTTATCCCTTTACTCTTGATCCTACTCCCCMGGTAGTAAGTACAGGCTTTTGCTTTCTGGTATTATAGCTCTCTGATGCACTGCCAATGCCTCCCCACGTTTATCATCAGCAAACTGATTCAGCATACTCCAAAGTTTATGCCAAAGGAGATAGTTCAAATATTTAATAGGATATAGAACCAACCAAAGGCATAGTGCTCAAACATGCATGTCAGATAAAAGCAAAAACACTGAAGTAGTGTGCAGTGTGTTTCTGGCAAGTTTTGTTGAAGATTACATGCAAAGGCAAATTTTCTTGAGACTGAGAAAAAAAATCCTAAAAGCAAATGAGTAGTAAAATTTTTTGCCTCTATACCATTATTCCACTCCAACTGAAACTGAAASAAATCAGAATTCTTGCAGTATTGCCCATACCAAGGATGTATCTCTTGATATTCCTTTGGTGATTCCTACCTCCTTTAACTAAGTGAGTCTGTTCTCACCTTCCCTTGCCCCAGCTCCCAGTGCTTTCTTTAGAGAGAGATAGCGCTTGAATGCACTCTCAATCAATCATCCTTAAGCAAAGAGGAAGAAATAATTGCACATATTTAATGGGCACAACTTCAGAAGCTGCAAAATTGGTCATTCTACACCTGTCTTCTTGTGATGGGTGCCAAATAATATAACTGGTGTACTAGTCAGCTAGTACTAGAAGCTGAAAGAAATCTTGGMTGTTTCAGTAGATTCAATTTTAATATGCAGATAGGCATATTCCTCCTCCTGTCTCTGAAATGTGGATTAAGTGTGTATGTATTTATTGAGTCCTGAATGTGGAAGGACTCATCTCCAGTAAGCCTGTCTAACAAAAAGAATATTTTTACATGGCATTTGAAAATTATGTGGGTCTGTGAATTGTCTGGGGCCTGTTAGGTCCTAATTTTTTATCCATACTCTATAATAGTTGCAGTTGTGAAAAGTGATGGCAACATTGACATGAAATACTTGCCTTCATATGTATTTTGAAAAATGTCTTTTAAATTTACTTGTAAACATTTTGTCTGAGAATATAATGCAGAGGAATTTGGTTTCTTTACTCCGATATGGTTGGTTATGGTAATTCAACAGAGGACCACATCTGCGAGTTAGAATAATTCACCTAAATTTAAGGACTCCTTGTGCATGCAAGGGAGAAGAGAACCACCTTGACCATTATTACAATAAAAATTGTAATTTAGAAGAGAGTCTGTACTTCTGTAACAGCCTTTTAAATATGAGCAAAACAGACGAGAATTGTGCCTAAAATTGGTATGTGATAATTTTGCGGAAAAGGCTGTATGACATGGTTGCCCATGTTATCAGGAGCTGTCTCGATTACACAGGAGAGTTATTCTCAGTTATCTTCAGAAGATCTGCATTGATTTTCAGTGTCCTCTTGTTGGTAGCAGAAGGTTCAGTATTGATCTGTTGACACCATCAAAGGATCAGGCAGATTCTCCTAGTCATATTCTTATCTCAAATTGAAATCAAAATGTCTTTGGGGGCCGATGTACTCTACTACATCCTTAATGCCTGGCTAGTGGAAGGTATTCCTAAATTGCAGTTGTTGCTCTCAGGGATGGGCATGAAGTGCACTGGATATGTATGTTTTAATGATTAAAGGAAACTTAAATTTGCCTTCCAGAAAGAATCAACTCTAATTATACCATTAAGGTGTTTTTCCATTTTGCTTGTGGAGAATCTTGTTTGGAAACGCTCAATATTTTTTTCCAGAACTTTCAGCCATTTCAGAATCTACTGACTAATGCATAAATACATATATGTTTGCAATCCAATTTAAAAGGAAMTGGCCATCCTAAGTCATTTGAGACTTTATGCTGTAAGAATGGTGGTGCTGGGTGAGGTCAAAAGCCTGTTAGGGCTGATATCCTGTCTCACATCTGTAGTGAGAGAAGCACATGCCTGGAGGGGGTGCAAGAACACCCATCCTTTGATGCTTGCCCAGAGSAGTCCCTCAGCCTCCAGAAATCTGAAGCTGGGTATGAACCTTCAGCTCTGTTCCTCATAATAGAATAGTCATGTAAATTTGCATGCAGTGCTTTAGAGGTAAAACAGAGTCACAGAACTGATGGAATTGGCAGAGACTTATTAAGATCATCCAGTCCAATCTCCCTGCTTGAAAAGGTTTGTTAGAGCAGTGTGTCCAGCAGAGCTTTGAATAGATGGAGACAAACCAGGGAAGACAATCACCCAGAGAAAGTATACATGGACTAATACTTAATATCTCAACTCTTGGTTGAGTTTTGGGTTGCCTTTTTTTTTTTTCCTTCTGTGTTGCAGCCATTTTTCAGTGTATTATGGCCATTCTGTGCTTGCTGAAGAGATCACCTTCAACACAGAATGTTTTCCATTTGGTGAAAAACAGGTAAGATGTTACTCTCCTGTCATGTGATGCATAAGTCCATTAAAGTAGATCTTAATGAAGAGTGGAGCTGCAGAAGCTGCTGTTCATCCTTGCAAGGTTTCATCCTACACCCTCCTTTTACTGTGCCTTAGCACAAATTGGGTAAAGGAGAAGGTGTTCACATATTTYTACGATTTTTATGTCTGACCACATGACGTTAGCCCCTTAAAGTCCAGCAAAGGAGGAACGTGCATGACTAAACATAAGCAAAAATTTTGTTAAATTATTCTAAATCCCCATGCAGTGCCAAATCAGTTCATTTTTCTTTTTGATGAACTGTGCAAGAGACAGACCATTTTGTGAAGCTGTGGGATAGAAGTTGAATTCCAGACTAATAGGCAGATAAGGAAAATTTATTTTCTATTATAGGCACAGTTTTTGGAATAGAAATGGTGAATGAATATTATGAGTCTTGCATCAAATTACTGTTTTTCAGTACTTTTGGAAGTTATTTATGTAATAATTTTTTATAGCTTGTAAGAAAAATATCTGTGGCTGGACTAGGCTGGAAAAGATATTGTCCTTATTAGACAGTGAAATGTGTGCCTAAATTACTGCCACTGAGCCTGACAGAGCTATGTAAGGGTGTATCAATATCTATTGATCAAGAATCTGAATGATGGCTAGATGGCTCCTTAGCTGGTTAGTCATTTCTTTTAGTCAGCTTTTTGTCTCTGTGTTCGTCTGTGACCTTACATTACAGCATTAGTTTTGTTGTAGAAAAACTCCATTTTGTTTAGCTGTTAGGAGGTCAGAGAGTTGACTAAAACTAATCATGCTATTTCCCTGAAGCAATAAAATGCTGTTGTGGATGCTCTATAATTCATGCAGCTGCCATGAATTCATTAAGTGTGCATACACGTGCAGGTGCAACCTTGGATGGTTAAGAAGGTAAGTGGCAATCTTTAAATGTGTAGATGTGGTTCCTTTTGATGTCAGGTGAATGGGAACCACCAAAGAGGGTACACTGGTGGAGATGAAATGAGTGGTAGGTCTTTAGAAGCCTAACATAACTCTTTTTTTTTTTTTTTTAAGTGTTTGTTCCATCTTCTATCAGTGATGGACAACAGAGCATTCTGAATTTATGCAAAAAATTCTCTCCAAAGATGTTTGGAAACTGTTTGTCATAACAGTTCTTGAGACCCAGAAGAGATTATAAAATGCCTGGATCAAATAATGGAATTAGGGTGGGAAAAAACCCTAAGGTCATATGATCCAACCATATACAACACTCACCACCAATCCATGACCTCAAGAACTGTGTCTCAATGTCTTTGAAGCAGTATGTTGCAGACCATTCCCCCTTGGACTCTGGGAAATTAATTCTGGCTATCTTCCAGCTCAGGAGTCAGGATACCCCAAGGTACTTCTGGTGTGGTGCAAGTGCTCTTGGTCACAGGGGCACAGTGGCTGCACAGATTTCTTCTGTGCCTCATCAGATGAAGGAGTCTGAAAGCTCCAGCAGTTGCACAGAGCAGCCTTTCTCTTCTGTGCTTCCCCACACCTGAGATGCTCCAAGCATCAGAAATTTCTAAGGCACTGTCAGCACCCCAACTGTGGTGTCCTTTACCACAGAGGTGCTCAGAAGAGATGCTTTGAATYGGCGCTTTTTTTCATGCTGAGTCCACATCTCTTATTCTCAGATGGTCAAACTTCTGCCAACAGCTGCCACCCATTGTGAGTTGCAAATATCTAGTTGTAGCTACAGGTTGCTTGTCAATTTCTCATTTTCTCCAGCTAAACTTTTGTTTTGTGTGTCTTATTGGGGTCATCCTTCTAATAACATGACGCAGGATAAAAATCYTCCTTTCTTCCCCTGTTGCTACACTGTGAGTACTGGAAAGAGGAAAGCCAAGTAAGAATATTCTTCCTTGCTTTTAGGTTTTTCAAAGAAAATTTAGCAGGCTGTTATCCCTGATTTGGCCTATTCCACAGCCTTGATTTGTGTTAGAACTTTCTGGTGCTGGGAAGTAACAAAGTTTGACCTGATCCCTCAGTCATTCAAAAATGAACATTTTCATGGACTCCAAAAGAAGAGTTATTAATCTCAAATGAAATGGCCTCAAAAATTGAAGAGAAGACTGGAAAATTAAATTAGCATTATGATGCTCAGAAACTGTTGATTTATTATGGTGTCTTCAGATTTCATTTAGGGCTCTGCCTTGAAGTGGGAGTCCCATGAGAATTTACCTTGCCATGTTGAGATAGAGATATATCATTCTGGCAATGATTTCTATTCAAACTSTAATACAAAATACATGCTATGAACATACCTTTCTTTCATAAAATTCTCATGTGCCAGACTCTCTACTGAAGTAGTTTAAAATACCTTGAAAGATAAAATGAAGTATGAAAATTGTCAGTTGGCCATGAAGACTTTTGCCTCTGGGTTTGATAGGATTAAACTCTGTCATGACAGGGATGACTAATGGGATAGTTGTTCACTGATTTTATATCATACTACCMCCATTTCCAATTATGAGCCGAATCTACTACTGAAACCAGTGTTTTCTGACATTCAGGTCTGAAAAACTGCAGATAGGTCAGTGTTCTTTCATTGCCATACAGAGTGCTTTTCAGATAAAATTGCCATTATAATCATTATGAAACAAAGCTGAATTGTTTTCCATCTAAAGTATATTTAACATAAAACCTGATTTCTTCAAAAATGACAAAAGAGCATTTTTCACTGTAGAGCACATTTTTTTGTTAGCATTTAAGAAATTTTGCCCATAATAGCATGAACAAATCTTGGTACATAGCAAAAATAATGGARAATATGCTTTCATATAACATACATTCCCCTAAAATTTTAGAAATTCAGCTTTAAAAACTGTCTGCAGCCTGTGTTTTTTACTTTGCTGACTGATGGCGAGAAAGGAATCGTTAGTTTAAAAGTTGTCTTCAGTTCATTCAAGTGATTGCTTGGGTAGGCACAGTTGTTCTTATTAAATGCAGATACTTAAGTGGAAGTCAGAGTACTTGGAAAACAGACTGCATCTGCCTGCTACTCTGCAGTAAATCCTTTGCTCACCACTTCTGCAAGTAAGAATTTTGTTGTACCATCTGCATGCTTATATGATGGAGAATGATTCAAAAATGGTGATGATTCTTCCTGTGTAATGGTCTTAGCATTCTCTTTCTTCTACTTAGCAGATTTCTTATGGGGGAATGTTGTTTGTTTCTGCTACTCAACATCAAGTGAGTTATATGGGAAGCCCAAATAATGAAAGTTCTGAAAGGTGTTGGGAGACTTCTCAGGCACCTTTGGTGTTTGGATGTGCATCTCTGTTCCCTTCAGCTATGGACTCAGGAGCCCTGGGTGACTGAGGAAACAGGGGCCTCAGTAGAAGGTATTTCTGCCCCTTTTTAGGCRTGCTTTCTGTGTCCTTCCAGCAGTCCTGGCCCAGTCATGTAGCCTGCACTCACAACCAAAAGAGAGGTGATGGGTGTCACCTGGAACCTCAACCAGGGTGATGCTGTGCCTCACCTCTTGGGAATGATTGGTCTGGAAATGAGAATATACCATAAGAAGTGGTACTTCTACCATTGCAAACTCACTTTCTTTTTTTTTTTAATTAATATTCTAAAGGCATTTTCAATAATCTTAATTTTACTGAGACTGAAGTAGTTGCAGAACTAAAATTTCAGTAGTGCCAAGGATGAAAGGTTCCTCTGCTCTACTTAATAAGCTTCACCAGATGACTTTCAATGATGTAGTCAGTGGAGAGTTTCTGCGGTCTGCTGATGTTTTGCATAGGCTGGCAAAGAGAGAGACTTATTTCCTCTGTCAGCACCATTCTGCAGTGGGTCTGACTGCAGGATGCCTGAGAGCTTCATATACACACATGCATTAAAAGATATCAACCTCTTGTGTGTGTAATACCTACTTGGTTTTCACAACAAATAATTACATTGATCAGCCAAGACTAGGACTTTTTCAAGGCCTTTGAGTAAATTGGGGGATTTAAAAGCAGTGAAATCCTAGTGTAGCCATCCTGACAGAAAAGCTCTGTGATGATGGTTTCAGGTAGAATAATGGAAGCCAAATCTATTTTGCTGAAGAATAAAAGGTTTTGTGGGTTTTTTGGTAATATATTAACTCTAATTTGTAATTACATTAGCTTGAGTAATTCCTTTTGAGGGAAACTGGAACATGCATATGGGCATGCTCTGTGAAAAATTATGAAAGTCTAATATGAAAAGGGTGGTTCATGCTATTGTTAATGTTATTTGTTAATGCTATTTATTTATATTATTGTTATGCTATATTATGTTAATRTTATTATTTATATTATTGTTTAAGCTCCTATGGCTTAAATAGCCATTTTATATTGTACTTAGGTGTGGTTATCCTTCCTGTAGTACTTCAGGCCCATAAGATTGGGCTACCTTACCATCTTAGGGTAGCTTTCAGTGTGAGACAGTGTTCATATAGGTTTTATACCAAAAACTGCAAGATCTTTAAAGGTAGTTCTGAAATGTGTAGTACATTTCCCTCTGCTGCTTTTTATGCTATTATTTTGATTAATTCCTAGAAGTTGTGCTCCATTGTTGAAAGTATTTCCAGATGTTTCCATGGGATACTTGCTTTGTGTGATTGCTGTCTCTAAGGTCATGTTTGCATGTACACAGATCTTTATGACATTGTCCCTAACCTTTAGCAGTATTTTYTAGCAGATGCCAATGTCAATTTATAGGTACTTACAAGCAAAAGCCAAAGTAATAAACAGTGTCAGCAGACATGCTTACAGGTCTGTTTGAAGGCAGAGGTTTTGCAGAAGAAAAAACATTTGGATTTCATCGAATGGAGGCCATGACTGAGCACTTGAAGCTCAAATACACTAGCATATAGTATCAAATGTAGCAGTAATTTGCAGGAAACTCTTGAGACAAAGGTAGATTTTTATATGTATATATTTGTATGGAATAACAGATGATGTGTTCAACTGTCTTCAGACTTGCCAAGATTCACTTCCATGTTGAATAGAGCATGGGGATGTAGGGATGTAGAGAGGCTTTGTTGTATGAATTAACTTCATCTGAAGATTCACTTTCCCTGAGGGAGGTATTTGTCTCTTTTAAGTTAGTTGGGGAGGGGTCTTCCTGATTGTCCAGATCTGTTTTAATTCTTGTGTGCATTTACACATTCAATCATACATTCCCACATTTGAAGTGTCTGTATTGAAAAATCCCACTTATTTTTGACTTGCTAAAACAATCATGACCCATCTATTACCTCTTATGGTAATTGTGAAAGCACCGAGCAGCATCAAACTCAGGAGCAGATTACAGGACTGTTGATACATCTGTCCTTCTGAACAAGTTGCAACTACTTTTAACTCTCAGATCATTTATAACTATTATTTCAATGTGTTTACCCMAAGTTTCACTGAAGCTATAGGGCTTTGTCCTAGACTGTCTCCTTGTATTATTTCTGAAAAGGTTGCATGAGACAATTTCATAAGCTGCATGGGGGTGAAAGTGTTTGGCATCTGCTGCATCTATTCATAATGAGGCCTATTACAGTGGAGGAAAATGAATATGTTTGATAATGAATTGCTCTTGAAAAATGAAAAATTTTTGCCAGTCATCTCTGATGCTGACAAATACCTCCCCTAATGGTATTTTTTTTGCCCCCAGTATTTCATCAGTGCTTATATTATTTTTTCTTTTAGAGGGAGTGGCAGTTTGGCAGTTTCTCATAATTTTTTCAGTCTTCTAATGGTTTCTCACTCATTTCCCCTGAGTTAAAAAACTACCACTTGTGGCTTTGAAATGTCTTCAGATCGCGCTTTTAATATTCTGAGATAAAACTGATGAAGGAGAGCAATTTTCATAACACGTAATTTTTCTCTCCCCAGTGTTAAGCTGTTACAAAGCTGTTATGATTCTTCTGCTCACCTGAAAAAAAGCTGACCCTTAAGTGGAAGTCATGGATTAAACCTGAACCTTGCAGAGATTTTATGACTGGCTTTTTTCACCTCTGAACGACCAAATAGCTGACTAACAATGCTCCTGGTCTTTCTTATAACTCTCCCTTGCCTTTGACTCTTAATGTATGCCCTTGTTTTTCAGAGATGTCCTGTACAAGCTTTTGTTTTCTTTTACAATTGCCATTAGTGATCTGACCAATTTTGTTTTGTTTTGTTTGTGGGATGTCTGTTTCTTTGTTGTTTTGATAGTTTTGGGTTTTTTTTCTGTTCTACTTTTTCCTCATTGTGGTTGAGGGAAAGTCCAGTTTGCTATGTTGATCTTCTATTACCTCACCCTGACTTGCATTGGAATAGTTTGCACTGCTGCTTGTTGCTGTGTTTTCTGCATACTTTCCTAGGTGCTTTTGCCTTAAACTTGCCTGATCCAAACTCCTGATTCTGAGTTTGACTTCAAAACAGCAAATCCAGTATTCAGTTAGTTATCTATTACACCCTGTACCCTATGCCTACATAACTGTTTCCTATGATTATTCAAAACCATTCCTATTCAGCACTGAATAAATGTAGGCTGTAGAAAACTGGTTTTTTTCTATGTTGCTTTCCTTTTTTATTTCTTTCTTTATATTATTTATTTGCATTGCTCTTCATTGAAGCCATGTCCCTAACCTCTTGCATAGCATTCACACCTTAAACATTGCATGTAGCTGTATTTAAGTTACATAGCATATATACATAGCTGCCAAAGTTCTTTTACTGAATTATATTTTATGTCACTCATATTTATTATTTTCAAGAGACATTGAGGAACAGAAATAAAGCCTTTCCCATGGAACATTGAAAAGGCTTTTATTTAGTGATATACCAATTAGTACCTTCTCTTTGAAGCTGAAAAGTTGATTTTCTATAAATTTGCCTTCCAAACAGAGCTGTCAACTGCAAATAGAGTAATATTAACTATTTAGGTAAATGTAGTCATTGTCAGTTACATTGGATTGTTCATTAGTAGTTACATGGGATGTCTAGGGAAGACTTACTGTGGGCTTTTTTCAGAAAGAAGAAATAGACACTTTGTGGATGTATTTACTAATAAATGGCAGAACACACCATTCACAAATGTGGAGATTTTCCCATTTTCTAAGAAGTCTGTTAATAGTTATTCTTAGTATCTTGTATACCTACATTCATTCATATGTGTTTTCCAAATTTATTCAGGGAACTAGTTTCCCTAAAAAGATTATATAGCAATTATATTCAAGCGTGAGAAAGTCAAGCACATTGTATCTTTTGCATAGAGCATGCTGTCAGTTTTGTTCAAACTTAACAGCCTATGGGTTTTTTCCATGAGATAGTGGGTGCAGTAGTATTCCTTCTGTAAATGGGGAGATGCGGAGAGATAATATGTTTTTGTTCTTGCTAAGAAAATAATTCATTGAGTAGTACAGACTTAGTATTTTTCACTTCATAGGGAAGAATTCCAGGTCCTGTGAGAGGTCACAAATTCTAAATAATTCATATAACCAGCTGCACTTTTTTCATCTGTGAAAGGCAAGAAAACCCGTGGGTGAAATGGTGCTAGTATCTACATCTGATAGCAACAAAACACGTTGGAAGAAAATCCAAAAACCTCAAAATMTGAATAGTTGTAGCATTAGTTACATTAAAATGTTACATTTTACCAGACACTTTTGTTTGTACTTCTGATCTTTCTAAAAAAATTATTTAACTTAATCTGTTAATTTAACTTACCATTTAACTGTTAATTTCAAGATTTGCCAGTGTTTTTTATATAGGCACCTCAATCCAACTCCATAGGAGATCTCATGTTACAAGAGCCAAGTTCACACTTTTTAGTATGAGACACACCTATACCATTGGTGTTTTACAAAAACTGCCGAACCCTTCCAACTTTTTGATACCAACTTTTACTTTCAGAAATTACTGCTGACTGAGTGGCTCATAAGATGAGCTTCATTTTCAGTTGTATTATGTAGATTGAAACAACTGTCTAAATCTGTTTTTAAACTGTGACCTCAGACAGAGAAACCTTATTGTTTAGTTTCAGTTTCATAAACTAGTGTGGTGTCTTGTGAGGTAATATGCCTCAAATTGTATAGATTTGTGTTCTTTTACTCAAGAAATGAACTTCTTTAGTTAGGGATACAAAAAAGTAAATAATGGCACCAATGACTAGCTGAGGAAGTTGCTGCCTTCTCTATTATCTATGGTGGTCTATGTTGGCCATTGCTATGATGGAGATGTCACATGCATGAAGTAAAGAGAAAGGTATAATGTGCAGTGAATAACATAAAGCATGTTTATATCAATAGATTAGGCTATTCATATTGTTTTGTAAATGATGGCATTAAGACGAGATGCACATTTTTAACATTTCAAGATAATAGATCTGAGTGAAAAAGCTCATTCATTCGGATTATAAACAAAAACTTTTGAGCAGTCACCAGATGTCTGTCCAGTCTGTTGACATGAGGAGCAGACAGATGATTTTAACTGTGAGGAGACATAGAGTCTTTTAATATTAAAGTACAGAAAAGGACAAATAAAAGCACTTGAGAAAATACAGACAGCAAAAATGTGATGTAATGAAAGTGAAATGTCTGYTCTCAGAATAGATTTCTTTCTTTGACCTGTTACACTGAATATATTTTTAGTTAAATAGTAGGTGTCCTCAGCTGATTCTTTCTTCACAATTCTTGAAATGCTGACAGAGGTCCTAAAAATGAATAGAAAAGAATAACCCCCAGATTGCAAAAGATTAATTAGGAATATGCTTACAGCCTGAGGTCATTCACATTCATGCTGTCCAAGTTGTCCAATTTTACTTTCAAAGAAATTTTGTACTTAAAAGGGATGGATCATGGGTCTCTGAGGCACTGCATGTTACAGTAATACCAAGAAAACATTATAGTAAAAGCATCTCTTTCTTTTTTCTGTTCTATGGCACTCATGGAATTAGGCTTTGGAGCAGACTCAAAAAAACTTTTATATTTCAAGTTTTTTTTCTGGTTTCCTTTAAAACCCATTTTATCTATTAGAGGTTTATATAAGTGTACTTACCTGCACTAAATTTGCAACCAAAGGAAAATCTTTCAGATTGATCATAGTTGTGAAAATAACTGCCTTGTTGTGAACAAATACTCTTCACTTGAGGAAATTACACTTGAATTATACCTGAAGGCTGTATGCCATTCAGTGGAACATTGGCAGGCTGAAGAATTAGGCAGAGAGAAACCTAATGAAATGGAAGTATAGTGTAGGGTCCCTGCACCTGGAGAGGGATAACCACACGTACCACAAGCTGGATGCTGACCCACTGGGGAGCAGTTCTACTGGGTAGGACCTTGGGCTGCTGGTGGATGACAAGTTGAGCATGAGCTGGGTGTGCCCTGGGTGTCAGGAGAAACAGTGGGCTCCTGGGATGCATCAGGAAGACTGTGGCCAGCATGTCACGCCAGGGATCCTGCCCTACTTGGCCCTAGTGAGGCATATCTGCAGTGCTGTATCCAGTTCTGGGTTCCTCTGTAAAACAGACATTGGAGTCTTGGAATAAGTCCAGCAGAGGGCAAATGAGGGCAATTAAGGGATTGGAACATCTCTCATGGGGAGAGCTGGGYCTATTTAGTCTGGAGAAGACTGTGAGGGGATCTCACTAATGCAAATAAATACCTCCAGGGCGGGTGCCAGGAGGATGGTGCCAGACTCCCTTCAGTGGTACACAGTGACAGGACAAGGAGCAGTGGCCATAAACTAAAACACAAGAAGTTCCATCTCAACTTGAGGAAGAACTAACCTGGGATAGTGTGGAGTCTCCCCCTCTGAAGACAGCCAAAACCCACCTGGGCCATTCCTGTGTCACCTGCTCTGCGTAACTATACCTTGGTAGGGGGTTGGACAAGATTATCTCCAGAGATCCCTAGCTATTCTGTTATTTTGTGAAATTATGGAGATTTGGGGAATTTAAATGACAAAATAAACTTACTTTTAAGAGTGAAAGGCTTTGTGGATAGGAGGATAGTATAAAAATAAACTTGCAAGAAAAGAGAACAAAAAGATGTGGTTCTGCTCTGAAGAGCATTACTGTGAATAGCATAGTAGAGACAGATAAAAGATCTTCAAGATTTTGTTAAGTCTTGGATTAAATCTCTTATTTTTATAAAAGAGGATTTATTTTTTCCTACTCCTTCTAATAGTACTTGGCCAACAATAATGATTCTTCAGTCTTAACTGAAGGCTTGTGAAGGCTGAAGAGAGCTTGAAAACTGAAGTCAGTGATATGACTCTTACAGTTAAAATTAAGCATGTGTTTAAAAGCTGTAATAGGTCAAGGTCTCATAAAACAGTTCAGCAGAGGATGTGCAGATAAAACAGTGTGAGCTCACTCTCCCTTCTGTTCACTGTTGCATTGCAGAGGAGATGTATAGAAATCTGCCACACTTTCTCTGAGTCCACAGAAGAAACAAAATTTCCAACATCAGCAACCAGATGCATTGAGTCAAACTTTGGAGGATACCTGGTCACAGTTGTTGGTCTGATGTTGTGCACTTAATTTTAGTTTGTAAGGCGTTGTAGTAATGAAGTGAATTAGGCCTGCCTTTCCCAACAGTATACTGCAGTAGAAGTATTTGCATTTTACTGGGGTCAAATGCAGCTGAGGTGACTTGTGCACAATTCCTGCAGATCACGGTACCACTGAAGTTGCAAATGTAGTCATAAGATCAGACGGGGAAGTTTGTAGATCCCAGGCCTCTGCTGTGGATAAGGTACTTTCAGGTAACKTAGAGCATACGTTGTTCCAGAAGTTAGTTCTTTTTAATTTTGCATGGATATTTTTTAAATACATGTCATCTGGAGCTTTTCAGCACAACTTGCGATTCTCTGACATGAAATTTAACTGTTTGCTTCTATGCATTATTTTTCCCTAAGGAGAAAGATAATTTCAATGATTTATGAACTCAAATGCAAGATCTTTAATTAGGAACGGAAAATAAAAAGTCAGAGTATCTGCACATGTGTTTTCTGTCAGTAACTGGCGGAAAGCTGGAGTGAGGTGGAGCAGCAGTAGAGGTCTAGAAAATGTGTGATATGAAAAAAAGCAGCGTTTACATACTGTCATTCAGAAACCTTATAATTCCACTAAATTTGGATATGGAATCAAATTCAACTGCTGAGATTGCCTATGTGTTTCTTATATTAAAAGGAGAGTAAGATATGTTGATAAGGCTTTCCTAATTCACGTTAGGCAAAATCAGTTTTATGATTTTTAGAAGTGAGGCTCCCCTGCATAAAAAGACATGTCAGCAAATTGTATTTGAAACAAAGTGTGAGATTAATCACTCTTATTTCTACAGTATTGTATGTTTATGTAACACTGCATATACATTTAGGAAATCGGTAACAGATTCATTCTGAATTCCCAAGATATCCCAAGGGCACTGTTTGGAGCACAATGGATTTTAAACTTAAACTGGAGAAACAGAGATAGTGAATAATTACAGCTCTGTACAATCCAGGTCAGTAGCTGCTTGTCTGCAGCATCCTTTTGTAAACCAGTTATTGTTGCCAGAATAAATGAGAATTGTCATTGAAGTTTACATTCCTCACACAGTCTTCATAAACTTCACTTATATCAGCAAACAGACTTCCTATCCAATGTCAAAATTACATCACCTCAACACATAGGTAATTTATTGATTCTTGTCCTTTGGCCACCATTACAATGAAATTATAAGAACTACAACCATATTTCCTTGTTGCAAACAGCGTTTGCCCTGAACATTTTTTTTCATTCAGTGCTATGCAGTGTCACTGAATAACAACAGCAGCTTTGAAACAGTGTCGGGACAACCATATGTTATAACTAGTGTGTCTGACCTACCACCTAGGAAAGAGAGGGCAGAGATAAGTGGTTTCTGTTTTTGGCTTGGACTCCACTCTCTCCATCAGTTGTGGTGCTGGCTGTGGTGCTGAGTGCTGGGAGCCAGGATGGGACAGTCTGGAGCAGAGGATGGGGGGTGTGAGATCCTCACGCTGGAGCAAAAGAAAAGTCTCAGATGTTATTAGAGGAGAAAGAGGAAAGGGACTGGTGTTTCTAGSAGAGAAACTGAGAAAATAAAGATGGCCACATGTTTTATTTTCCTGGTAAGGATAACACTGCTGAGAACTTTGTCAAACTCTTGGGTAATTTGCTTTATGTGAATTTAAATATTCCTTTGATCAGACTTATTGCAGATTTGCTGCTATGATTATTTAAGCTATGAAGTGTGGCTAGTTGTGGCAGAAAAATTTGTTTGGAATTGGAGGTTATAAGGAGTAGGAGCAAAGGAGAAAACTCAGTGTCCAGCTTTGTTCTTGTTTTTAATTTTAAGTGAAAGAACAATTTTTTCTACAGTCTGCCCAGTTTAAACAGTAAAATGGCATACCTAGGCCATTTTTTCCCTTTGAACCCAGAAACATTTGAAGTCCTATATACTAACCTGCTCTGTTTGTAAATCACAGACTGATTTCTTTATCACTTTGCAATATTAGTGACATTTATGCCAATGATAAGCAATCCTTTTTTTCTGCAACAGAACAGAAATTATTTCTACTGGTGTATTCACTATCCCAGCCTGAGAAAACTAATTTTAAAACTTTAGTTTCTGCATGGTGTGCTGCATTTGCAGAAGTCCCCTCACTTTGCATCAGAAAGTGCTTGGTGGAAAAGACAAGTTTATACATTTTGGAAGAACCTCCTCTAGCAGTCTTCTGCATTTTCCGTGCCTGCTCCAAAGTTCTCACACATTAATAAGTTGGTAGTCAACATTACTTTTTGATAGGCACCTTTGCAGCCAGTCATATTTGGTGGAAATCCTTACCCTTTTAAGCTACTGCAAGCAGCTTTTTTGTTTTGCTAGAAGAGGTGCATAATTAAGGCATTCTGCTTATCTCACTTTAGTTTTGGTAATGCAGCTATTAACAAGTACCTCCCTTATGAGATCAGAACACAATTTACTTCAACAAGCCTCAATGAATTTTCTTTGACTAAAGTTTTGACAAGCAGAAAAATCTTGATGACGCTGTCAAAAGGAAAATCAGTTACACAAAGCAGATGTTTTGTT
Organism: Alauda arvensis; assembly: GCA_902810485.1. Taxonomy (NCBI): domain Eukaryota; kingdom Metazoa; phylum Chordata; class Aves; order Passeriformes; family Alaudidae; genus Alauda; species Alauda arvensis. Next base: position 211,505 of record CADDXX010000456.1, read on the forward strand.
AACCTTTCTGTACTAGTGGGTTTTAGTTTTTGATCTGTTTAGTAGTCTGAAGCCAGAAAGCGTCCTTAGGGCCTCTAATGTTAGGCCTCCTGCCACATCCCTGCAATTAAGGGTCACGGATGTCTGCAGATTTTGAGTCCTGTATTGAAGGCAGCCATTGTTTTGTGGCAAAGGAATAATCATATTTCCAAAATCCAATTGATAGTTTGTATTTCTGTTAGATCCTGACTTGTCACCTGTTCTAGATATCACTCATATCACTCAGTTCACCAACTTCAGCAGTGTTTGAAATGTGGGAATCACATGTAATAAGATTCTTTCCTCCTGGGTTTCTCTTAAGYGATGTTTTTCAGTCTTGCTGAGGCAAATAAATGCAGAGCAGAGCATTGAGAAGCAACATAAGAAACTWTTTAATTAAAAATTAGCTTACTATTTTACATGTATACTTAGCATAATATACTATTTTGATGAAAACTCAATTTGTATTCTATTGGAAAGGTTTCCAAAGTACCACATGCTTCTCCATTGAGAAATGATTTTAACATTTTCAATTGCAACAGAACATCCAAATATACAAATTGTGTGGTTTTGCTTTCAATGGAAATAATAGGCAAAGAGTTTGTAACTACCTAGAAAAGATACAGGTACTTGTGGTATAAATAATGCCAGTTTTTCTGGCATTCCCTGTGTGTGTGCTAAATATAACTAATAATTCTAATAACATTTCCAGTTTTTATCCATTAATCCTTTCCTGATCTCATCAGGTCTGTATTCTACATAACTTTTAAACTCTTCTGAAGGAGGCGGGGGGGTCATTTTGTTTCAGGTTTTTGTTTCATTTTTTATGTATGAGTTTTTGTCTAGTCACAAATTTTTATCTTCTCTTGGCATTTTCCTTTGAACTTGACAATGTAGTTTTGCCTTTCTTATTTCTGCACAGAATGCTATTTTAATGGTTTAAAGTAGAAGACCAAATAGGTGGTCATGTTGTCCTTCCTTTCTGCCATCTTTTGCTGGTTTGTTTTCCCTTTTAAGAACCATTGTTGCTCAGTCTTCCCTAGAAGTCTCTCATCTTCTTCTTCTGATTGTCTTATGATGCCAGACCCCTTGTTTGGCATGTAATCAGTTGCTCTGGTGGTTTTCTATCTGAAACGAAATGGCAGAAAATAAATTTCTAATGTGATGTCAAAGGGAAGACTGAATCTATCATCCTGAAGTTCATTTTAAAATTGCAGCTTGTGGTGTGTTTAGGCAAAGAAATCTGAAAGGGGGGACGGGACGTCAACTGAGAAGCAGAGTTCCAGAATGGTTTCTCAATTGTGCCATTCTTCCTTCCGACTTTACACACCATCTTGCATCTTAAATCCAAGGTCAGCTTGAGTGGGCTTGAGGCTAGGGACAAATTTTTCACATGTTCCTCTTAATGGTAAGTGAACTATAACAAGGCATTCTCACACTAATGGTAGCTGTGTGAGAATGGCTTTGGAGCTCTTCTTTGTCCCACTGGATTTATTCACTTCTCATTATCACTCAGAGCTAAAATTTTCAGGGCACTCACTGAATAAAATCTGCTTTCTTTATCTGGTGCTTACCTGATTTCAAACTTTGCTAATGTCCAAATGTTCAGTTTTCTCTGGCAGCAGAAAAGTCAATTATGGTTTCCAGATAAAATGGACACTGCCAGATTAAAAGCACCTTCTCTTCAGAAATGCAGTTTTGTACATTGAACTAGGTCTCATTTTGCCTTTTGCTAGCAGTAAAAATGGGAAAATCATCCTAGAACTGTGAAATGCTTCAAGTAACCATAGAATGAAGACTAAATGCTTCTTGCTTTTGCATATGCAGAAGATGCAGAGAGAAAAATTGCAGAGTGTTGACAGAGAAATTTAATCTTCAGAGTTTTAGTGTCATTCTAAACCAGTTATTTACAGCGTTTATGTGGCAGAAGTTTTGTGATCTGAATACCTGTATTGTAAACTAAGCCACAACTTTTATTGACAAGCTTAGACAGCTGTCAAAAGGGGAAATGAACTTCATTGCTATGATCGTAATTTGCATTTCTTCCATTTATACTGTGGGGAAATCATGGCCATGCCTGTGTCAAATTAATGTGAGACTCTGAAACTGAGGTAACTGCAGTTTTTTATCTGAGACATCTTGTATTTGGTCCTTCCCTGAAAGCTTATTTTATTAATTCACACTGACATCTTGCAGTGTCATTTCCACTTTACACCCATATATGCATTTAAATAGTTTTCATTCTTTCCATTTTAGGACAACTATATATTTTTTCTAGTCTCTCGTCTGAGACTTATCAGCTGTAAGGTTGATGTGACTACTTCTTATACTGCTTTGTATTTCCATAAGGCTGAAAGAAAATCTGAGGTGTGTCATTGGCTTGTACTAAAAACCGAAGTACATCTTGTTTATTTTGTTAATTTCCTCACTGGTTTTAGTTGTCATTGTTTATTACTACTTCTGTGTCTTTACAGTTATAATAGGTGAATCAGAAACTAAGCAGTCAATTGTCAAGTATCTTCCTTCTCACACATTCTCACTGAATCAAACAGTCTTGAGAGAAAGTTATACTACATCCTAGTGGTGGGAAATGCCATATTCTTATTTTTGTGACTACCTGATGACATAATTTTAATAAAAATCACATTTTATGAAGAATAAAGATACATTTTAAGGTTTTATTTTTACTATGATGATTTTTTCACACAGTTGGCTTTTGCTGATTGTTTTTTCATGGCAGTTTAGATACTTGCAATATATTGCTGTTTAGAACTTTTCAACCTGTAGAATACAATAATTAACTCCATGACTTAATGTATTGGCTTGTTTTCTGCTGTACAGAACAATCAAGTTTATCTATAGATGCATCTCTTCTTTTTGTAAATAATGTATCACAGGTATGTGATAACACAGGAAATGTGTATCACAGGTAGGTTGACAATTGGTAAACTTGAATATACGGTGAGTTAATAACATTTTCATCCTGACCAGGATTTTCTGTGCCTTGTGTGGTTCCTAACCTAAATCTGTCTGATTGCTAGAATACGTACTAACTTTCTGTTATACATTGTTGTATGTCATCACATGGGAAAACATCAGAAAAAAAATTGCATTTTCAGAGTTGAACCTTTGGAACTACCTGGGTGATWCAAGCTTATGGAATATTGATGTGCAAAGAACACAAAAGGCACAAATAGCATTCTATTTTCCCATATACTATCATTAATGACTGATGTGCAATCACACATTGTCCATGTTCTTGTCTTGCTGGCAATGCTTCCCTAATGCAACCCAAGATGCCTGGTCCTTCATTCTAATCACCCTTATCTCCAAAGCCTTGTTATGCTTTGCATCTTCCCTGGAATTATTGTTATTGTTGGTTTGATAAATTTTTTTTTGTTTTTTGTTTTTACAGTGTTTATTTCTCACTCATATTTGAAATAGTTTCACTGCAATAAACTCATCTACTGAACACTTGACTGAATCAGAATCCTCTATCTAGTCTTGTGTAATAGCAGTTTTCTTGGGCAATATAATTTGTCCAAGGATAAAAGATTGTCACATCTGAGCAATTAAATCTTGTAGAAATATACTCTTTAAGTGACTAAGAAAATTAAATTTAAAATGTAAAATTTAGCTTGAATGATAAATTACAAAACAAGCTAACATATTTTAAAGTCCTCTCCTCTCCTCTCCTCTCCTCTCCTCTCCTCTCCTCTCCTCTCCTCTCCTCTCCTCTCCTCTCC
>CADDXX010000456.1:219668-287928 GCA_902810485.1 Alauda arvensis
TTTAGGTATTTTTCACATTGCTTTTCTGGAATGTCTGGGAATTTTTTCTTTCTTTTTTAAAAGTGCACTTTTTCATATCAGTGTTAGGTGCAGATGCTGGCATTTTAGAAATCAGCTATGACACTTGCTGTAGCCACTGATCCCTTACATAATGAGCTTCTTGAAATTGCAACCTTAAAAAAAAAAGTTGTACATTTAATAGAAGGTTGCAATTTTGAATAACCCACAGAGGAAAAGGGACGAACAAACTGGCATAGGTAGACCTTTTCAAATCCAGTGGTAGAAGAAGGTACAGTGTAATTTTCCTATCATTGGTCTGTGGATAAGCCATTCCTAGCACTCTTCAGTAACTGTTGGTTGGTTTGTTTTTCTTTAAAGTAGTAAGATTTGAAGAGTATATGTATATGTATTTGAAGAGTATATTTGAAGTGTATATTTTTCCTAGCTGTTGTCTGTATAGCCTCTTGTGTGCACCTAGGATTTGCCTGTGGTCATTAGATCCCATCATGCCATGAGTGACTGATAGCTAYTGCAAGATGTATTCTTTCATTACCATGGCAGAAAAACTGTAGCTGATCAATAGCAGCAATAGTAGCAGCAGTTACATACTTACTTAAACGATATGCTGCAAGAGCACTTTGAACTACATTATATGGTTCACTTCCATGACCTCACATTTACAGAATAGCAGAAGTCAGGTAAAGACACTTCAAGAAGGCAAAATGAGCCTACTTAATCTATTGTAATAGTAAAAGATCAAGTAAAAATTGTTTATTTTTTCTTACCTTTACCCATAGGAGCATAAGGGAATTTCAGTGCTTTTACAAGAGGAGATGTGCTTGAGGGGGAAGATTATCGGCAGTCTATTAAAGGTGGATTTATGTGGTTACTTTATGCATTCTTCCTTAAAAGTTGTGTTTTTTTCAGTTTACAGAATGAGTTTACTTTCATATGAATGACAGACAGGCAGACTTTAAGGATGGTTATTTCTCAGGGTTGAAATTTTAGTACTATAAATTAGTCTCAGTGGCATCTGTCAGACCACAGATTGCTCAATTACACAAGGTGTGTGGAAAGGGCACAGGCCTTTTAGATTTATAATGTAGTGAGGCATGAGTTATGCCCACATGCAAGCACAAGGCTTGATACTGCAGCTTGATGCAGGTTGCCACAGTTTACATATATATTTTTATTTTTCCCGTCAATTTCTGAATCTGCAGTGTTTGAAATGGCATTAGGTGTAGCAAGTCTACAGAGCTGTGTTTCATACCACTTTTGATGCTGCATTGAGCCTTAAAAAAATTGGCATCACATYTAATTATGTTCAGCAAGTGTTGCATCTTCTCTAAGACACTCAAGATTAAATTAAGGTGTAAAAGAAGAAAAAATAAAGACCTAAGCTATTATATATTCTTCACTCCATTTTATGCTTCTCTGTATTATTACTCATTGCCTGAGCTTGAAAAGCAATATAGTTGTTCTCAAACTTGTAGTTTCTCTCTTGCTCTTGTTCTCCACTGTGGTTTTTTTCTTTTGTCACTGCATGCTCTGTGTCCCCAGAYTCTGAAGCCATGAGCCTACATGCCTATTTTCTATTTGCTGCTGCTTCTATTCTGAATTCCTTTTTCTCACTTCCTTTTTTTACTATGCAGCTCTTTGCTTGGCATGTCTCCTGACCCACTCTGCACACTCCTACCACCTCCTCCTCTCACCACCTTAACTTCGTGTGCCTGTCTTCTCACTTCAGTATCCATCCCTCCTCAGCCTCCCTCAGTGTCTTGCCATATCTGCCTATCTCATCTCCAGCTATCTAGATAAATATAGATACGTGTATACATGTCCTTCTCCACTTCTTCATCTAAGATGGCTTCTCTATTTCTTTTTCTCTCCCAAAGGTCTTTCTTCCCTGTGTTCTTCTTTCTCCTTCTGCTTCAAGTGGTGGTGTGCTGTGGGGAACTTTGTGCATGCCCATGACATCTCATAGCTGCTTTCTCAGAATGGTTTCATCATACACGTTAGCCTGCACTGGTTTGGGGGAACATGGGGAGGCTGAGAATTGAGAGATCCATGAAGTTTTTGATTTTGACTACATCAAGGCAGTAGCAAATGCTGTTCACTGACCAAGACATGGAAGGGCTCTGGATCACGAGAGACTGGTGAATGTGAATGGTGAATGTTTTTTGCTGCTCTTGAGAGTCTTGAGAAGACTCTCATGACCTGTATTCAAAAACTCATTGCTCTATGGGCTGCTGTACTTAGAAAGGGTGGGAGCAATTTCTCCTTATCAAAGACAGCTACTTTTAAAGGTACCTATACAAAGCTTTGTTATTGTTCAGATTTAAAACCCTTTCAGGTCATGTTATACTCAATCTATTCAAAATGTTCTTAGGATGGAATGAACCATGTTCCAAAACTGCCAATTGCTCTCTGTTATCTGCAAAGGGAATTCAGATAATTATCATGGAGGCACACACTGACATTTGATTAGATGAGTTTTACTCACTGTTTCTGTACAGATGGAAAGCAAATAATTGTTATTGAGTCAGACAAGCAATTTGGTGGTTCAGAGAAAGTGTTCAGCACTCCCTTTAGAATCGCAAACTGTCAGACAAATGTGGAGGTAAAGCCAAAGTAGAGCAAGGCTGTGCCAATGACAAGTCTGATGAGTGCTAATAAGGAAGAACTACTCAAAATCCTGTGTTTTACGAAAAGCTGATGTAAATAATGTGCAGAGATAAAATTAGCCAGAGGTGTTTAATATTTAAAGTCTCACATCCTGGTCTTAACTTCGCAGTATCACATCTTTCCAAATTCCCTTGAACTGACATTGGAATTTTCACACTTTTTTCCCTCTCTGAAAAGAAATAATTCCTTGGTTACCTATGAGAATGGCCAAGGGAACAAAATTTATCTGAAAAGAGGCAAGCTTGGTTTGAGGCTGTTCTGTTGATGCTCATGGAGGTTTTAACTGTTCTGTCAGAATATATTGTGCTGGTTGCTGACATCTTTTGTGCTTTGGATTTTGTAACCTCTTCAATCACTTTAACTCAACACTAAGAGGACAAATTGGTTCTTTGTAAGATTAATGTATGTTACAGAGGTATAGGTTTTAAAAAATCAGTAGGACAGACAATTTGGGAAATGATGCCATTTGCTAAAATTTTGTAGTGCTCGGTGAAATGGTCTCTACAATAAAACGTTAATGTGGTGGTTTCAGGATTTTTCTGCTGTGAGATAGGATTAAGAGAAAAGTAAAGCAGGCTCAAACTTCAAAGATATAAAGATAGTTTATTCACACACACTAAAAGGAAACAAGGAGGGAAAAAAAACCCCGAAGAATCAAAATGAAACTTCCAAAACCTTTTCCCCTCCCCCACCAGCTTCTTTTCTTCCTTACRGACATTTATAAAGGCAAGAACTCAGAACCCAGGGTCTGTACTATTAGAAAATAGTCTTTCATCAATCTCTCTAGAGAGAAAAGTTTCTTCTGGTTATGGTAACTCTCTACAAGGACAGAAACAGTCTACTCATGGCTCTTAGCTCTCACAGAAGACAGCYGCCCAGAAACAAAAYTCTATCTCTGTGATTCTCCCATAAAGTGCAATTTTCCCTATCAGCTGCACTTGGGTCATGGACGCTATGCATTCTGGGGTATTATTTTTAAAATTAACAGTTCAGGTGCAAAGGATACTTTTCATCCCATCTTTGGATAGGAATATCTCTCACTTCTACTCAAAGCACAGGCGCAAAGGACTTACATCAAGCATCTTACTCAGATGCCTCAGGGGACCACAGGGTAACTGCTTCATCTRTATCTACTTAGTCCATTGCAAATACTTCTGCTCAAAAAATTACCAATCTGAACAATTATTTCCCCAGTTCATATTCTCCATGGTTTAAAGATCTATCCTAGCATAGTTTGATACCACAATTCACCAAAGATTTTCAGCTTAAGGGCATCTTCTCATCTCCCCATCCCTTAAGACACAACACCTCTTTCACTGACCTCAGTATCTTCATGTGGCCTAAATAGAAATGTCCTCACCATGACTTTCTCTTCACCCTAGAGAAGATCAGTGTTCTGCAAAGTTCACCTTAGCAAAGAAAGWGTTAACTTTAGCTCGGGTCGACAGATGGTCACGTGATCTTGGCCAGGCAGTGGCAGCAGCTCTTGAAAAACTCTGAGGCCACATGGCGGAGGGGGAGGGGAAGGAGCAGGAATGGCGGCCGGGGTGGTGATAGCTCCGTTGGTAGATGCAGTTTTTACTGCCCCCCTCCACCCCTCGGTCTCATTCGGGGTAGCTCAACTCGGGCTCGGAGCTGCTCCAGGTGGAAGGTGGGCTGGGAAGAACCGGCTGTAGTCTCTCTTTCTCCACCAGCAGCTGCTGAACTCGGTCTGAGTGGAGCTAGACATATCTTCCTCCCCACACCCGGCCTGAGAGTCACTGAGCTTAGCAGATGTTTTGAGTTAGGCAGGGTCTAGCAGGCCTGGCAGGGCCCAGCAGGGCCCAGCAGGCCTCCAGCTCCCCCCGGCCAGGAGGGAGCTGGGGCTGCTTCCTACCTCTCCTGAGGCGAGCAGCAGAAAGAGAGGAGAATTCCAAAAATCCCCAGCTTTTATCAATGCGCTCATTCACGAAAACGAACTCACTTTCTCACTGGCTGAATTAGGTGTCAATCTAAGGTCCTTGCAGATAACTATTTCTTTTTTTAACTAAAAGCTATGGTATACCATAACACTTAGGCTTTTTCACCATATGACCAGCTCATGTTACTGATGTAGTATCTGAAGACAGAATTAAAGGATGTCTGCTTTTTCCAGGATAAATCCAGGGATGCTGCAGTAAGTGCATGATAGCAGTGTGTTATTCAGATAGCACGCTTGTTTTCTGGGGGGACAGATGGTGGCTTTGAAGAGTTATCCTCAAAAATAAGAATATGGAGAAATGAAGCAATCTATTTTAAGTATATGACCTGAAGCTTCTAAGTGGCTTGTAATGCCTATAATTAGCTTCATGTAAGAACAAGAATATATAACAGGTGGAAACATTTCAATAACACCTGTTTTGGGGTAAATGTATTGCTTATATATCTGAATGAAAAATAGATACAGCTATACAGATGTTATACAGTTTTTCTATACTCCGGAATGGCAGCTCTGGTTCTTGAAGTTGCTTTGAGTGTGCTTTGTTCTTTAATTGACTTATTTTTCTACTTTATGCAGTCATTGTCCACAGAGTCAGTATATTTAATAACATATTACCTCCTAATGCAGTTTGCCCTTTTAGAGTATCATGRCTGAGATAATACTACTCCACTTACAATTACTGTATGGAGTATGGTGTTCATTTTATTGTATGAAAATTACTTTAAATAACTGCAAGATCTTTTTTTTTTTAAACTCATGTATAAATTTATGAAACTAACCAGAGGAGCAATTTTCATTACAGAAGGTGTGTAGCCCTGCTGCAGTGTTTGAGTAAATGGGAGTAATTTCACATTACTGCTGTCTACTGCCCATTTCTAGTACTGTATAGTACAAAAATAGCCTTGCATGTTCTTTATTAATAGCCTCTACAAATTTTGAGGTTTTTGAGGATAAATTGAAAAATAAAAGAAAAACAAAAAACAAACACCACAACAGACTTCTAAAACAAATGTTCAAAAGCAACCCCATGCCAGGAAAAAAAAAAAGGAAAAAGAAAAATGCCAAAAGACTGTGAGCCTGCTGTAGGCAACCATGTAATAAATAACTGTATTTTCTGCAGTTCCTTTAACTTTAGTCATTCTGTTTACAAATTGTTGGGTTTTTATCTTCTTTTTTCTGCCAGAGTCAGGGTTAAATGCTCAAGATGTTGTTTCTGGTTCAGACGCCGATGTTTATTAATTCTTATCTATGTTACAGACTGAGTTCTACGGCACTTCAAGTTAACAAGCTAAAATGGAGTCGTATCTGTCTCTGTACAGGGCTTTTTAAGGATAAACTGTCAATTAAGGAATGATACCTGAATTATTTTTACTTTTAACCCAATAACCAACCATCCATGGGCTGCAATGCAGATTTTTCTATCCAATTACAAAATATCATCTCACCCATGAAGAAGGTGAAAAAGACTAGCCTCAGCCCTAAAACCTCCATCTTGCTTTATATATATTACTAYATTCTAAAACTTTAAAGTATTAGTTTTCCCACCATGTGATATTACACACTTCTATTCAAACTGCACACCCACAAACCCAGTTCTATCACTCAATGTTGGAAGCCTTTTCCATGGCCTCAGGTCAAATGCAGTGTCTTCTTGGGGGTCAGTGCCTGTCAGCACAGGAAGTCTGAAGTCCTCAGTGACCAAGGTTCCAACAACAAGTGATCCATGTAGTAGTAAACTTTCAGTAAATTCAAGAAGGTCCCAGGTTGCAAGACTGGTTCTGTGCCTTCCACCTCCCTGGGGCAGTGACTGGTCCCTGCCATGGTCCCACCTCCTCTTCTCTGCATTGGGAGCAGACCATGCTTCTCACATGATCGCTCCCCTTTCTTCAGGTGATGTCTCTTGGGGCAGCACTCCTGTCTTAGACTAATGGGATGTGTCTTTATGATCGGGGACTTATGAAATTACAAAGCGAAGATTCTTCTCTTTTTAGTAATGTCCTGATTTCTTTTACTTTCTAGAGGCAAGGGGCTTTCAATTATTAGAGTCAATGTTTTTTATTATCAAACAGACTACAGTGCCATAAACCAGGCAGCAAAATAATTACCCTTAAATCTCTCTTTATAGGCAATTACTGTCAACTCTTTGCAAATAAAATCCACTCTGATGGACAAACTATAAAGCTCTGACTTTCTACCATTGTGGTTAATAGGATTAGATTAGAAACTCTGGAAAATAATTTCACATCTTTAAATTATAGTCAGGGAGATATTTGCACAAACTGGGAGAAAACAAGCTATCTCTTCATTTTGTTAACAATATTGGCACTAGACCTTCCTGATGACTAGGAAATATGTTGGATGCAGTGCTCCTCCATTAGGAAAAAAAAAGTGTTGCACTTACAAAATTTCATAGGCCCTTTGGTGAGAGAAGGGGAATTAAGATGAAAACAGGGTAGTTTATAGTGTGGTATGTTAAAGTAGAAGTTTGCTGATTTTATGTTTCCTAAATATTTACAAAATGATGTTGAGCAGTAGATTACCAATAGTTGTTAATTTCAGGAGGACGCTAAGCCCACTTGCTGACATATTGGAAATCAGAGTCTTTTCCAACTATAGTTTGCTTTTAAAAAGAAATTAGGGAAAAAAATTAGAATTATGAAGTCTTCTGGGTCCTATCTCACAAAATTTGTGCTATTTCACRGAAATCAACAAGTGACCCCATGAGTCTCTTTTGCTGTCTATATCATTGTAGCATGACTGCAGTGAATGAGTACATTAAAGTAACAAATATATTAAGCCATGGAGTACTAATCCAGGATAACTTCCGTAATTACTTTTAATTTCATGTAACTGAAGATAAAATATGTCATAAATCATAGTCTGAAGTACAAGCTGTGACCTCATTTAAATCCTGAATAGCTTTAGCAGTTTTATCAAAGACTGATTACTCTTACAATTTATCTTCATGGTGGTACAGCAAATATATCTTTCTTCAAATTTGAATGACTGGGAATTTTGCTATATGGATTTTCATTTCTCCTAAGGTCTCAGGGAAACTCTGTTCATCAAAGGGCATTTCAAGCATCACTATGTGCTATGCTCTCTCTTCCTGAGAGTCACCTGGATTTGGGAGTTTATTCTTCTGAATTTTGAATACTGAGCAAATACAAGTAAAAGGTGGTGTTGTGACGTGGCTGATAATTCTGTTTTATCTTCCAAAGAAATAATACAAGTGATTAGAAACTTAATACAGTGCATTCTTTTATACATTATGTATTTTGGGATTTTCAAAAAACTTTACTACTGTGGCATAAAACATGGTCAGAGGTTGAGGAATAATCCATCAAGTGTTGCAATGCAAGATCCTGTCTTCTGTAAAAAGAGGCATTCTCTGTTAGAAGGTCATGTATGCTTTCTAGGAGACATAAGTCTGCAGTATCTACCAATATCTAGGAAATCAACCAGATTTCTAGAAATTGTGATGGAAAAACACTATCACTAAACAAAGGGAGGTTTTCTTTAGATTACTATGTGAGAGGGAATAGSTCAGTATTTGAAAATGCAAATGAAATAAGGAAAAAAATGCACTTTGACCAGGAATGTCGCACAGTTCTCTCACTCTATGGCCCACAATAGCATTTTTGTTCCTGTGTAGTCTGATAATGGCAATGCAACATGTATTGATCTTTGCTAAATGCAGGATTGAAAAATCTCTGGCTAAAAATCATGCACCTAGATTTTAAAGTACTATGTTCAGTCCTTGTGTGTTGGTGAGATGTTTTGCCTTCCATGCTGCAATGAAGAGTGGATTCAGGTCCTGGCAGTGTTTGGAGCTCATGGTTGAGTTCTCTGCTCTTGACTGTGCTGCTGTGCAGTGGAGGGGACCCCTTTGAATTCACAGGCAGTGAGCTCAGTGGATCAAGAGTGGGTTGTCAAGCAGACGCAATATGGTGTCAGTTCAGCAAAGGGATAATGTCTGACTTGGTGCAAATAATACAGTTTGTCTTCCTGTAYGTGGCTGGCAAGAGGGATATTTGTAAATATACATCAGTTGTCCTGCTGGTAAACACACTAGAAATATCCTAACTCCATCTGTCCTGTTTCCTTTCTTTATTTTGAGAGGAGATGGAGGATTTGAAGTAAAAAATTAGAATGTCRTTTGGAATCATGACATATGGAAGTATTTCCTGACTGTAACTTCATAATATTTGTCCCGTTCACCTATCTCTTGAGAACTACCCTGTGAGCGAACCTGGGAGCTGTCTCACAACCCAGATGAATTAACCAGAACAATGTGGGTCTTTTGAGTCAGGGTGACCTTTTTAAGAATTCTTTTCTCTCTCTCTCCAGAGCTCACCACGTGGCCAGGCTATCTCAGCATCTTTGCAGCAACAGCAGTTACTTCTGATTTCTCTGCCTGTAGCCAGGCCCACCCTGCTGAAAGATTAGCAGATGGACTATGTCAGAAGTTAGGAATTCTGACTGGAATTGCAGAACATGTATGTTTAAAAACCTAGTGTTTACCTTTCAAGAAGGCAAATATGCCACTTCATAAGAACTCTGTCTTAGTTTGACTTCCCTAGAGAGATCAAGAATGAAAGACTAATGCCACACTTGGAAGTCAGTTTCTCATGTAGTAAGATGCCTGACACTAAATGGCACAAGTGCTCTATTTTAAGAGGGAGAGGTTTTGCTCTGGTGCGATAGTTCAAGAAATGTACCTAATTTTCTGATATTATAGCTCTACACTGCAAAACAACTCCTTCAGTAAACTTAAGCCTTAGCAAAGATATTTGTGAGATCTATCATCTGTGCCCTTTGGTAAAGCTAAGTATATGAAGTACATATCTCATTTCTTTTTCATTTCCCTATTCTGATTCTTTGTTTTATTTTGGTTTGTTTGTTTGTTTGTTTGTTTGTTTGTTTGTTTGTTTGGGGGCAGGTCATTGGGGTTTGTGTATGTGTGTGTGGCTTGTTTTTCAAGGCCATAGAAATTCTGTGTTAGAAAACTGATGGTGCCAAAGGAAGGTGTATTTTGTTTTTTACTTTTGGAGCAACGAAGGCAGAAATTTAAGACTTTTAATTACTCCTCTTCACAGACATTACACTTTGGCACCCTGCAATTAGGACCCAGTCCTACTCCTTTTTGCTGGAAAATTTGCCCTGTAGATAAATTTTGCCTTTATGCAGCTATAGAAAGGCTTACCAAAGAAAAGGAGAATAAAAAAGCTAAATGCGGCCATAAGGGTAAATCCAGGGATGTTGAAGTAAGTACATGATAACAGTGTGTTATTCAGGTAACACGTTTCCTGGGGGGACAGAGCTTTATCCKCAAAAAATAAGAATATGAGAAATTAAGCATAATTTTAAATATATGACTGGAAGCTTCTAAGTTAATTATAGGTATTACAAGCCTATAATTAGCTTCATGTAAGAACAAGAATATATAACAGGTGGAAACATTTCAATAACACCTGTTTTGGGGTAAATGTATTGCTTATATATCTGAATGAAAAATAGATACAGCTATATAGGTGTTACGCAGTTTTTCTATACCCTGGAATGGCAGCTCTGGTTCTTGAAGTTGCTTTGAGTGTGCTTTGTTCTTTAACTGACTTATTTTTCTACCTTGTGCCATCATGGTCCACAAATACAACTACATGACTTCACCACATCCCATTTCTGACCTAAACTCTTTTTCAGATCTAGATTAGATAGCCATAGTTGAAAGCCACTCTTCAGCCTTTATGYCCTGCCTCAACTTTCTTTTGTCTTTGAAAGGAGATACAGAGGGTTTCTGAGTGTCTCAAGTGGCAGCAGAGTGCATTTGAAGCTGTTTGTCAACTCTAAAGAGTGCTAAATTTATCCTTCACTGGGAAAATGGTTTTCAGGAGTAGTGCTTGTATTGAAAAATTTCCTGTAAGTACTAGAAAAAAAAATCTTAGTAGTCCTTCTGATTGTTACGTTTACTGTTTTCATTTGCATAGGATAATTCCCTAGGAAAACAAAAATACAAGGTTTTTTATCAGTGTTACTGTTTTCATGTTAGACATATTATCTCTTAATCTGTTTTCTTCTTACAATATGTGTTCAGCAGGGGGAGAGAGAGGAGGGAAGTGGATTTAAGCCYTCATTAGCACCAAAGAATGTATGTTGTGCATGTTCCAGAGTCCTGTAATTAAAATCAAACCACATGACTGTATGTGCAGTCCCTCAAATCTTATTGAGATTATGTTCATTGTTCATGCTMCCTACAGCTAAATACTTCCTGTGCCTGAGTCAGTTTGTACAAATAGTGTAGTTTCCATCTGTCTGAACCACACTTTTTATATAACCAGGGAAAACGTAGACTTTTTTAAGGTTGTAATATTTTACAGTCTAAGTCTGTAATATGARGTATTTTAGCTTATGTTCTGCCTACATGATTTATTAATTGACCCCAAACAGGACTATGAGAGTTGCTGAAATAGTGCATAATCTTCTCAAAATGCAGAAGTGCTTAGGGAAGAGCAACACGGATCATGGGTAGTAAGTTACAGAACTGCTGATAGCTCCAGTGGGTGAATGGAAAAAACAGAAAGCTGCAGGAGAAAAGGGACAGAGTGGGACAGAGCCTCCAGTGTCCTTGAGGCCGCAACCTGCATTGCACACAAACTTTTTGGATATTTTGTGGATTTATAGAAAATGCAATACAAAAAGCTCTCTCTAAATGGTCAAGGACTGTTTAGCCACAATCATTAATATTTTGTCAGACATAACTACTTGGTTTTGTGTCAAGACAGGACATAGTCCTACACAGATTGCTGTGATCCTTGTGCTYGCAACAGTTTCTCAAGTTTGTAAATGCATTCAAAGTTTATCAAGCATTAGCATTGTTTCATTAAAAGCAATTGTTTCTTAATAGAATTTACAAATTGCCATTGCCAACAGGTTTGTTATTAAGCCAGTGGGGAAAAAACTTCTATTTTCAAAGGTTCAGATGGAGGAATAAGGAAAACATTTCTTTTGAATAAAAATGTGGATAAACGTCTTAGCAATATAGTGAACCTCAAAAATTTTTTTTCAGGAGGTATCAAATTATATTATAATTTGCCCCCCYTTTTGGAACCAAAGTTTTAGAGAGCCCAAAATTACTAAAATTCTTTATGGCATTGACTTTATGGCATAGGCTAAAACTTTGTGCTATACATTTGGCTAGATAAAAATATTATTAACTAGGTACCTGGACAGAAAATATTGTTAAAGCATAGCTAAGCATCTAGAGGGATGATGTATTGATCACCATGATTCTTGTGCATCCTCAGTTAAATATTCAAAAAAGAATTCTTCGATTTTGGATAAATTTGGCTAAATCATACTCAAGCCCAGAAGCAGCATTTTGACACCTGTAAAGCTGAATTTGCAGAGATGAACTTCACATGAGATCTCATTAAGGGTGTTTCCTCTCCAAGCATCAAGAAAGGAAATTGTGGGAAGGGGTGGCAGAAGCACGTGATGTCTTTCGCAGCTTGGTTTTTATTCAGAGAAGAATGTTCTGCCTGTCAATGTGACACCCAGTCTGCAGGGCACAAAGGGATGTGCAGGGACACAAAGAGATGTGCAAGGACACGAAGAGCTATGCAGGGACACAGAGGGGTTTGYAGAAACAAAAATAACGTGCAAGGACACAGAGGGGTGTGGAGGGACRCAAAGGAGAGTGCAGAGACACAGAGCAGTTTCCAGGGACACAGAGTAGTGTACAGGGATACAAAGGGGTGTTCAGGGACAAAAAGTGATGTGCAAGGACAGAAAGGAGAGTGCAGGTGGTTCCAGGGACACAAAGAGAGATGTGGGCGCACAAAGGGGTCTTGAKGGACACAGAAGAACCGGCCTGTCTGACAACAGAAGATCTTTGAAGTTCCATATCCGAACCTTCCTCACTGCTGGTGCACCACAACTCATTTTCCCAGGCTGTGGCTGATGTGGATGTTGGAGCTGTGCTTGCAGGGAACCTCTGCTGTGCAGGGCACACACCAACCACTTGCTAGCATGGACAGCTGATCTGCATGGCTGTCACCCACTTGGAGCTTACAAGAGCACAAAGAGGTGCATGAGCATAATTGACTGCATGTTTTGTTTTAAGTCACTCTCCTAAGGTACACACAGAACCTTTTTAAAAAACATGTTTTAGAAATGTGAATCTGTAAATCCTACACAGACTATGTCTGAAATAGTGCCTAGCTGCAATTYTATTTTACATTCCAATGGAGTTTGAAAATGACAGCCTTCAGGCATGACATTGGAGTATTCTGTGCTTGAAATATCAGTATGATGGGGAGAACTTGAAAGAAGTAATTTATTTCCAAACATCTAATCGCCACYGTGCTGAGTTCTTTATGTAGAGGAATACAGACTTACACAGATTAGATGAAATTCATTATCCTGGATTACAGAGCAGCTCTGACAGCTAAAAAGCCTCAGTCCTTTAAAAGGAAACTGAAACCTTTTTCTCACATCACCAGTTAAACACTGGCTTGATCAGTGACTGGTGTAGAGAACTTAAAGTAAAGATAAAAATGTGTTCATGGACTACAAGTTCTAGAATATTCTCCTTGAAAAAAATAATTTTGTACTTAAGAAAAAGAATTCCCTCAATACAAGCATTGAGTAGTGGTGACACTTCATGGAAACAATTCTGTGGACATGCACTTGCCTGCAGATATGTGTGATTAATTACTGGGATGGTCTGTGATCATGGTTATTGAAAAGAGCTACTTAACATCCTGTTGAAGTTTTTTAATTAATAGGGAATACTAGCAAAGAAAATATTGTGTGGAGTAAGATGGATTATGTAAAATGTTAATAGAATGTTAAATGCCCAATTAGAGCAGGTGTGAGAATATTTGAGTCAGAGTGCTGATGTCACTGGTAAGTTGGTGATGTTTATCACAGAGTGCTGAAGGAGGAAACTTCTGGGAGGAATATCATAGTTTTCACATGCAATCCCTCAGAATGACTATGAGCAAGTGAGCACAGACTTGGTGGAGTCCACTGGACTGGGACACAGCAAATCTTTCCTAGAACAAATGGGTTTTTTATGTAGTTTATTGCTCCAGGTGACAGCTGATGCAGGAAAGAAAGAGCTTCAGGTTTGGAAATTGGTCTTCTATTTGATGCAGAAAGGGCTGGGGGCTTCATTTAGCTCTGGAAGTTAAAACTTCAGTGTTTATATTACAGGAAGTTCTATTGAAAATGTGACCACACTAAACTCCCAACTCCATAAATGCTTTTCAGGAGGGAATAYGGGGAAGTCAGTCAAACCTGTAAGCTGTAAGCTCAGACTTGTTAACCTTCATAGCTCTAGAAATTAGTGTCCCTGCTGACATTAACACTTCTAAAGATGGAGCTGGAGGAAGACTTTGCAAGACTTTGCTTTAGCTTTGACTTGAAGCTGCTGCAGATCATGTCCGAGATCCTTGCACTTCCATTTGCCAAAGGAACCACCACACTGGATGACACCAGTGGCTGGGAGTCACTCCTGCTCCTTTCTGCATCTTCTCGCCCAGCAATTCTAAGGGCAGACAAGCTCAGTCAAGTCGGGTGCTCACAGTGCGCTGCTACAACTAAGGGAAAACAAAACCCCAAAAGTGAAAACTGACACAGGCCACAGCTTTATAATGAGATTTTTTTTTTTTTTTTGAGTCTGTTTGTTCTGCTTTTCTTGTCTTGTAACATTGATCTGCTTCACCAAATCCTTCCCAGGGCCTCCCATCTTACTACCCATGGCCTTTGTTGTGCCTGCTGCCTTCCCTCTCACACAAGCAGCACARAAGACTCTTTTCAAATTCTGTGGTCCAGATAGAAAGCACCAAAACTAGAAAGAGCAGCAACACAGCAGGAAAAACAAATGAGCAGAAGTATTGCTGCCCAGCAGAAAAMCAGAACTTCTGGAATTGAATACACAGGCTATGACTGGCTTTGGTTGATTTGGGTTCTTGTGATGGTAGTGGTGGCTTTGTTGTTGGTATTTTTCTTTTTTCTGAGACACATTTGTGATATCCCATCTGACTTTCTGTCTTCAGAGCTCATGGGCTAAACCCACTCACACACTGCCTGCTTGATCCATGTTTCTGTGGGTTCTGCCTGTCCAGTGGGGAGAGAGACCATCTCTCCTGTCACACTCTGCTTTGTGCAGCATCAATGTTCTTAGACTTGCGCTGTACACACCTGTGTAAAGTAAATAATGACACCAGAAAGGCACAAGATTCCTATCCAAGCATGAAGAGAATATGATTAAAACATCTCTTGATGTAATAGTTTTTCCAGTTTCCACTCAGTTATTTTTGGCAATAATTAAATTAATTTCACCAAACCAAGTGAGTTTTGCCTCTGTTATTAATTGGTAAGGGATCTCTCTGTCCTGATCTCAACTCAAAATCTTTTCTGTCAAACTCCCCACCGGATTTTCCTCAGTCCTGTTGATGGACTAGAAGTGATGGAGCAACTTGGAAGGGTATCTGACAGCCAAGAGCAACTGACTGCAGTCCTGCATGGCATGCATGTGTCTTTGAGAAGGAAGGTGTGGTGATCCCAACTTCCTGCCCACTTTTGTGCCTGGTGCCAGGGTGGGTGGTAGGGWGGGCTCCATGTTATCTGCAGGGTAGCTGAGGACGGATGCAGTATTGTTCCTCTGTGCTTGTGAAAGAAATCCAGYATTTAAGGAAGGTCTAGACCTACTTAAGTCTTTCCTAGCCACCAGAACTGAAGCTGGAAGAGTTGGTCTTTACAGTTTTGGAAGACAGGATCTGACTTGAAACCTCCCCTGTGCACGCAGTAAGTTTTCATTTGGTCTTCAGGCTCRGCAGGATTGTAGACCGTATCACTCTAATGTAAATAACCCCCACTGACAAAACCTGCATCAGAGGATATGCCCTAATGCCATCTTCTTAATTTCCTCAAGATTTTCTTTTCTGTTTTTTAAGTAGTAATAGTGTCTCTCTACTGCAGCATCATCTTTCTTCTGTAGCTTTGTTAATACAGTAAAATTACGACCAAGTGTTAAGTCTGGAGGTTATTGTTATGATAATCGCAAATTGGGTTTTCTGACTGTTACAAAYGTACTAGAAGTGACCAATTAAAGGAACTCTCTATTATGGAAAATCAGCTATTTCAATATTTCATCGTTTAAGAATATATGTAAATATGATCATAATACACAAAATGTTATAAAATGTGTCAATTTAGAGAACATTGGCAAACTATTATACATTCCTCCAAACTCTTTTGCACTGTCTGGCTTTCAGTCTTACACGTATAAATAGAAATGTCTGTCCCACCAGGTTYAAAGAAAATATATATAGTAGCTAATAAAAAAGCCCAAGAACTTTTGAATCTGACATATATTAAAATTTTGTTTGTTGTCTTGTGCTAAGGGATCCTGAGCTGGCACTGAACATAAACTTCTTGGCAAAAGGAATTTCTTTCAGAGAAGTCACTGCATAGGAATTGATGATTCAACACAACACAAATCTCCAAGGAGAAAGCTGTGTAACTTACCAAAAAGAGGGCTATTAAGGATACACATGGGCATAAGAGCTTCAGAATCCTGAAAATGACTAGGTCTAAACTCACTGGTTGTGAAGTTTGTTCAAAGCTAGATTTAAATGTGCAGACATGAGTAGCCATTAATTTTTCCCCATCTGATTTCAAATGGTAACTTTCCTACAGAGCAAGCTGTTAGAAGTCCATAACCTCCACACTGCTTCCCTTCCCTTGACCAGGAGAACTAGAATCAATGAGAGGATGTTCATATTGCCACATATTGTCATTTAGTGTAAAGGCCAGTCTGCCTCCTGCATCTGGAGATTGTCATGAAGAGCAATAATCAATGGTGTTAACAYCTGCTCATAGTACAGACTGTTTAAAACACTTTCTGATGAAGGAATATGTCACCAGGAGAAAAAAGCCCAGCTAGGTAATTCTGCAATGGTCCATGAAGGAAGGATTTCCAACAAAGTTTTACAGTTTTTACTGCTCAGCACTCTTTTCCCCTCATATGCACTCTTCATTAAGTTTAAATAAATAATATTTATTCTTCATTAGTATCTTTTGAGACTAGAAGGGGTTAAAAGTGCTGTTTATGAGATAGGGTTTGAAATACTTTGAATAAGGCATATGYATTCCCAGGAGGTGTGAGTTCACTGCATAGTCTCAGTTGTCAGGCTTTTTGTGGGACTTAGGAAGGGCCATTTAGACCATACCTGTGCACAGCATCTGTGGCTGTGAGAAAATGCTTGAGGCTGCCAATCCAAGGATCTGGGTCTGTATCTTGCACAGGCGGTGTAAGCACATGCATTGGGAAATTTGTTCCACTGTGCCCAAAGTTCAGTACCAAGGACAAAAACATGCATGGTTTCTCTTGATTTACTCTTCTACCTTCTTTTCTTTGCTCTCCTCCTTTCACTGAACTGCTTAAACATGGTTAACTAAGAACTCTCCATTTCCTGAAAAGGGAAGAGTATTCTCAAGGAAAACTAATTTCCAGATAAAATATTCAAGATCAGTTTCTGGGTCTGTTGGACCACAAGAGCTTCCTGTTAAAAAGCCAACTCCCTACAATTATAAGTTCAGTTTCAGCCAAGTTTAAGTGACATGTTTTTTCTGGTAGAAAAGAAATTGGCTTTCCTACTCAGAATTCCCATGTTGTTTTAGAAACACAGCTGTTCYAATGTGCAGTCTGACCCAACATATTAGTAGGGCTAAAGGAAAAAGAAGAAATAGTGAATGTATTTTCTATACATTTTTCTATCACAGTGCTGTAGGAAGTGCTCTAATCTTCATCTCATGTCTGCATTTCAGCAATCATATCTGAAGTTTTGTTTAGGAACCCAAATTTCAAAAGGTTGGGTTACTCCAGAGTAGCAATGTACCCAGAGTACAGCAGTAACCTCTGGAATTCAGTATAGTTTGAGTTTTGCTTCCATGCTTTCCAATTAATGCTTCTTGCTCTTTCAGTATATTTGGGTCAGCTATTTCCACTCAGTTGAAAGGCAGGAAGCCAGACTTAGTGCTGGTGGTCCCTTTCTTGTCCTCARTATTTACCTACCAGCTAAAATGAAATTTTAAAAGTAGCATTAGTTGTGGGAGAAACTATCTAATGTTAATATGGATATGAAAGAATGCAGCTAATGTGACTTCTAACTGAATTCCTGCAGTTTAAAAAGGCATTAGTGCCAGGTGTAACAATGTCTTTAGCATCTACATGGGATAGAGGTCTTTTTCTAAAAATTCCCTGCAATACTTGAGTGGGGAGCCCCATTGGAAGCAAGTTAGAAATATGCTGCTGCCATGCCCTCAGGAATTATCAGCTGCTGGTCTAGCCACCACAGCAGGAGTGGCTTGAACTGCTGCATTTTAATAAGTGTTTCACCAGCCATCCTACCCCATGTCTAAAGAATTACAGTTCTATAAATTGTTATCTGTGGCAGTTACAGGTTCAAGAATATTGGCAAGCACTAGTTTGATTACACTTTGGTTTTTTTTTTTTTTAAATGGTGTATGTCTTTTGTTGTGTTTTTATAAGGCTCCCTTTATCTGCTGAATGCAGTGAAGACTGAATATAAAAAATATCTTGCTGGACTATTGCATTGTCTTTGCAGGCCAGCCTGAAAATTTGCTAAGAAGTCTTTTCACCTCAAATATTAGAAAATCTACTCAGCACTTAAAAGTAAAATAAAAAAAACAAACCCAAAAAACTGAAAAGGCATGGATGTTGCCGTAACAAAAAATCAAACCAGCCAGAACCCTGGAATGCAATGGAATTAGATTTCCTTTTCAGAACCATGTACACTTTTTCCACTAACCTTGCCTTTTATAAAGATTTGTTTCATTCCTGCTAGAATGTGGGAATCCAAGTCTTTTTGCTACACCTAAATGATATATGTTTTTTAAGATTTTCCATTCTGTTTGCAAGTTGTGAAATAATGAGGGGGAAGGGAGGGCTGCAGTTGCTTGTAATTGCCTGCAAGCCCTGTATATGTAGATATTGATATTTAGAAGAAGCTTTAGGATTATTTGAAAATTAGATATGAATAACCTAAGAATTGTTTGTCAGATTACTGTAGAAAGACTTTGTTTGACGCTTCTACATGAAATGCAAGTTGTGAGAATTTCCAAATTTATGTGTATGTACTTTTTAAAGTGAAGGCAATGTTAGTAATGCCACAGAATATGAACTTTTAAACTAATTTTAATTCCTCTTACTGTTACCAAATTTTCTCTTTTTTTCCCCTGTCCAGTCTTTTAACTTCAAACAGGGTGTTTAATTTTGAAGTCTAGAACCAGTAATTTTGTTTCTATAAATCACTTTGACCTTTCAGTGTATATCTGAGAAAAAGTAAATTAATGTGCTTTAACTTTATACTTCTGTAAACTGTATAAAGAAATCTATATTCTTTGTGGGAACCTATAATGGACTTTGATCTCTTACTGCATTTTTGGCAGCATGGATTTCCATGGCTTTGTACCAGGTACAGTTTTCCTGGGACTGATCATTCTTTCACCTGTTTTTATTGGACAAACTCGATTGTTTGACTGCATGAAGMGCAAACTAATTTATTTTTAAAAAATCAATTCAGAACTTAAGGAATGTAATCTAAATTAAATTTACAGGAGATTACATTGAGGACTGTATTTGTAATGAGTTGATTCAAAGGTAATACAAAAACCAGGATGAGTGGGCATGGTGTGGAAATGCTGACCTACTTTTGAAAAGACCAAATTTCCTTCTTACAGTGAAATTACTGCCAGTTAGTGTTATTTTATTTTAAAAACCACAGCTTGAGGAATTTACTTTTACTACCTATGTGTGGCCAAATAAACATATGGCTGCATTTCATTTTGGTTGCCTTTCCTGTTTCAGAGGCAGAGGTTCTTTGTGGGTTTCAGGGAAGAAATGCTTTTTCAAAACTGGGTCAAATTCTGTCTTTTCTTTGTATTTTCGCTCTCTGCCAGGCTCCACTGCAGGATCCTGCAAATTCCATTTTCTCTTTTATGTGCAAATTCTACTGATCACTTCCATCTCCTTAACACCCCTCCTGGGCGTCCCTCACTTCCTCCCATCTGTGCTGACACCACTATTTTTGACTGCATGTATTTGAAGTGTGGCCATGCCTTTTCTCTCTGTCTTACAATCTGAAGTCCTTAGCACAGGCAGGGCACTGTGGTGCTGATGTCCAACCTTTAAAAGAGTGTCCTTCTGAAATGACTGAAAACTCAATAACACCTGAGCATTGTAATAACAAAAATAATCCAGAATGCTCAACCAATTGTAGRTTGAGGGGTGGGTGAGGAGGGGGCAGAAGATTTTGCGTATTTGAAGTATTTTAAAAGTATTTTTCTGATTCATTTGTTAGACAGCACACATGCAGAGGTCAGTTATTGAATTGTAGTCTGTTTTGATATATTTAGTGGTACATACTTACATTGCTTGACTAATGGGTCACTGAAGTATTTGTACTTCAGGAAAACTCTTTCTGTGCTAATACTGGGTTGTGTGTGCCTCAGCTGTGATACCTGTGATGCACAGGACATCCTGAGCTTTCTTACGTGTTGTCGTTGTCTTCATTGCCAGTGACATCACAAAAGCGAACGTTTTTATTGTCAATTATGACCAAGATGCACACATTATTTTCAGTTTTTTTCCAAGTTCAGAACGTATATACATATGTATATATAGAAACATATTTTTGTAATAAAGCATTTGGCATCTTCACAGTAAAATGATCTCTTGTGTTGATGTTGTTGCTATTCTTCTTTGTATAACTGTGTGATCACAGTTATACCTGGGCTTTTAAAAGCAAATCCTTAACAGAATCATTGAGCAGCTTTCCAGATTGAAACACATATGTCAGTAAAAGAGAATGGCAATATTTTCAACAATTCCAATTACTGTTCTTTAACTTGGCCAACTACATATTCCAATAATATGCCTCTTTTTTCCCCCCCTATTTTTCTTGTTCCAGCTGACTTCAAATAATTCATGTTTTTAATTCAGGTTGACTGTTTCTGGGCAAAGGTGTAAAAAAGGAGCAGCTGGATGCTCCTTTAAGCCTCATTTTCTTTAGAAGTAAATAAATACACACATACACAAATATATAAAATAAATGTTTCATGTAAATGTATATATATATGAGAAAATATATGTATGTTTGTATATATTAACTGAATACAGAGGCAAAAGGTGACTGAATCAATTCTAAATAGGCAAACACAATATACTGAATAATCTTATGGAATATGGGAGACATGATTTCTGGTTTCTAGCCTGAACTGGTAATCTGCAAGTGATTATCAGTTGTTTGGGCTCAAAGCCCTCTCAGTTTTTCCCATTTCAACCGTTAATAGGGTAGGATTTAATATTCTCTTGAGTTGTTGTCTGCTGCTTATCAAATAAGTGCATTAACCACTGAATGCTGGTGATCTCTTTCTATAGGACTATTTACATTTATCATTCAGACAAAGTGAAACACCCCTTGCAGAGAATGTGACATTGAGACGCTCATGGTCTGCGTGTCTGGCATGGAGAGAAGTGCCATGCTGCTGCAAGGATTCCTGGTTTCTGTATATTTGTGTATATTTGTGTATTGTGTATAATGAAGTTTTCAGTTGGTGCAAATTCAACAGGAGGTTCTAAGAGGCTGGATGATGGCAGTCAAGGTTTGATGCTGCAAAAACTTAGGGTAGGGGCAAGAGGTTACAATTAGCAGCTCTCTGTTTCAGCTTCACATGAGAGTCTTGCAGTTGAATCTTCCCACTGCTCTTTGGTGATGAAAGCTTGAATTGCTCCAGCTGGTGACCTTCCAAGTCACACAGACTCAGGAAAGCTGGATATGCTGATTCAGCAGAAAGCTTCAGCAGCAAGCTCCAGCGAGAAGCCAAAATAAGAAGCAAAGCAAACCACACTGATTTGCATGAGGCAGTTCTCTTTGCACATTTACATTAAGATCCATAGGCTGATTTCTGCTTGCAGTACACCCCCCCTTCATTTTTTTTCAACTGCRAAGAAACGAGGCTATCTTGTTACCAGGAAAAAAAAAAAAAATCAGGTCCATACTAGTAATAGCTCTGCCATATTTAGCACCAGGCATCATGTCAGCAGGTTGCCATCCATTTCCTGATTTCCTGCAGTGGTTTCTGGAATGGAAGAGGAAAGCAGTGCTGGTTGTTAGCTAATGTTAGGTGTTTTCTCTCCTGGCTGGTGGRAGCATGTCTGTCAGAGCTGAGCATAGCCATGTAAACCAAAAGCAAAATCTTTCAAAGCGTTCCCAAGTCTTGAAATACCTTGTCATCAATTGCACACCAAATTAGGACTCCAGGGACAGGCAGAAATCTGTACAATAGAGAATAATTTTGAAAATAGCTCCTCTGTTTCTGTTTTGAATTGACTAATGAGCCTGATGCCAAACTGCTCAACTGGATTCTCTCTCTGGGCTGTCTTACACCTCTTTCAAGCATTATGCTGCCTGTCTTCCAGGTCTGAGTACAGTCAAATGAACTGTTAAAGGTGGTGTGATGCTTTCTGTCCTTGCTGGTGGAGCTGTCCATCTCATCACTAAGACAGTTTCATAATCTGGGGTGTTCTAGTGGCTAGGGTCTTATTCACATGGAATATTTTGCAGCACTATGTTGCAAACTATTGCAAATACTGGCAGTAGCTTTACTGAGAGACAGGGTCTGTCCTCCATTGCTGCAGCAGCAGTGAACATCAAGAGATTTCCACAGGAATGATCATCTGCTTACGTGGATTGTCAGCTGGATAGCTTATCCTATTCTGCCCTCACCCAAGTATAATAATTTCTAGAAAGTTTTCTGCCTACTTTGTAAGAACATATGTAGTCTAATGAGTTTAATGTTTATACTGTATTCCTTGTATGTGAAGCAGGGTACAGGAATGA
Organism: Alauda arvensis; assembly: GCA_902810485.1. Classification (NCBI taxonomy): domain Eukaryota; kingdom Metazoa; phylum Chordata; class Aves; order Passeriformes; family Alaudidae; genus Alauda; species Alauda arvensis. The sequence continues at coordinate 242,247 of CADDXX010000456.1, forward strand.
TTTGCAGTTTATGCACTGCCTTTTTCATTGCAATCCTGCAGTGGAATACTGGAGATAAAAACCTTACCAGAGCACATTCTTGAATTGTATCTTTTAATATTTTTTCCTGTATTTAAAAAATGTGAGGCTTTTATTAATGTGGTATATTTTTTCTTGTTGCTAAATAGAGTCTTCGGAGACTTGGCCAAGGAGTGGAGATCTAATTAAATTCATGTAATGATTCTGGGAGTCACTGAAGCTCTCAATACTCTCACATGTTTATCAATATATTTTTAAGAGAGACAAATCATTTTAGCATTTGAGATGAAATGAAGATTAATTTATATGTGGTACAGAGAAGCCCTCACATGACTGAACTGCATAACTCTTGTCAAAGGTGACCTTTCCTTATGAAGAGGTCTTTCTGAAATAAGTCTTCTCAATCAAACATCAGTTCTCATGCTCACTCATATACTTATGAAAATAGGGATGTGCCCACTCAGATCCTTGTCTGATCCATGTTGAGAAAGAAGAAGTGCAGGACGTCCATGACAATTTTGTACAGCACCTAGAACAATGAACATTRTGCCACAGCTTTATTCCTATAGTCAAGGATGGCTATGCCATTTTGCTGTTTAAAAGAAAGCTGCTCCTGTCATTGTGCAGCTTCTGGTTGTCTCCTGTAGACTTCCTGAGACAGGTTTCTTCTGGTTTAGAGGGATCTGCAGTGCAATTTGGCATCTGAGAATTCGCTCACTGCAGAGTTGCTGTATGCAGTTCTGCAGTGGTGGTTCAGGAGGTCATATACGATAACTACAGTCCTTTCTACCTTAAAAATATGCAACTACTTAGAAGTGCTGARTCTTGGAGGGGTCTGAGATCAGGAAGTTTCCAAAAATGCCTTAAATTCAATCATGGTGCTTTAGTGCGTCCATTTTGGGYAGAATACAAAGGTATTGGAATATAACAATTAAAGCACAAAAAGTAGATCCTCCCTCTGGAGAACATCTAGCCCAACTACCCACTCAGAGCCTTCCATCCAGCAGAACCTAGTTTTATGTTAGGAGTGCTCAGACTTTATACATTGAAGTAACTACACCTTGAAGGCAAACAGAAGATTTGCCCAAGACCACTTTGCTGTGAACAAGTCCCACCACTTTCTACTGAATTAACCTAAGGTGCTGCTTCCTCCATTCAGTGCCTGACAGTGATTGGTAAAGAGATGTGGACTCCATGGTTTGATGTATGAAGCCAGTTTAGTGATTACATAGCACAGTATTTATACCTTTTCAGTTGTAGCTAAAAATAACTCCTTGCTTAAGCAAAAATAATCATAACCATTTCTATGTTTCTTAATAACAYTGCTTAACTATAAGCTAGCACAGACCCACATGGACTTGCATACCGAGGTACACTCAAGCACACTTGTTATATCTTGCTTTTTTCTTCAGGGTTCTGCTTTCTGCTGCCAGGGCTTACTGCCTACCAAAGCTTACATGCCCGCTTCTGTCATGAGCTGAACGGTGCTCTCTGCTCTGCTCTCTAGCTGTATTCCCATGGTGCCAAATTTTACTTTTTGGTCCACTGGGCAAGAAGCAGTGCAAAAATTTTCTGTTTCACCATTGCTGTCATCAACAATTAGTGAAAAAAACCCCAAATGTAACTTGTTGTTGCAAATGTGTTGCCTTAACAAAGGCGATTATCTAAGGAAACAGCTGGGAATTGCCATGAGACAGAAAAGGTATGACCAAGCAGGATATTAAACTCTTGCAACTTTGGTTGGCTGAGTAACTGCTGAAGTTCACTGGTTAAACACCAGAGAGGTTTTGATATTTCTTGGGTTTTGGGGGGGAGGGTTTATTGTATCTGGTGGGGAAAAGTGAGGTAGTGCCCAAACTGAGAGGAGTAGAAAATGTAGGCAACTCTGTTTATTGAGAGATTTGAAGAGCTGTATATACAAGCCAACCTTCCCTTTTTTTTTTTATTTTTTTTTTATTATTTTAAATTTAGTGGGGCAACATCCATTGTCTACAGATGCAGGCAGAAAGGGACCCAGAAACCTTACGCCATCAAAATGTTGAAGAAGACAGTAAGTCATTTTTGTTTCATTTTGTTTTGGAATATGTTTGGGATTTTCTCTGGGTTTGGTTTCGTAGGGGTTTTTTTGTTTGCTTGTTTGTTTGTTTGGTTGTTTGGGTTTTTGTTGTTGATGTTATTGTTGTTGTTTTGGGGGGCTGGTTTTTTTTGGGGGGGTGTTTTTGGGGTTTTTTTTGTTTTGGTTTTGGGGTTTTTGTTGTTGTTTTTTTTGCTTTGTTTTGTTTTGTTTTGTTTCTGCAGTTTATTCATGTGGGGAAAATGTGATAGATTTAGGATTATAAGCTGCTAAATTTGTATTTTCCATGAGTGAGCTTTGCTCCTCATCACTAAAGCAGCTGTTAGAGGTTACAGCACTGTAGTGGGAATGCTTTATCCCCACAAACCAGGCTTGTGCCTTCAGCTGGTGTTGTCCATATACAATTTGGATTTGGCAAAAAACTTTCAGGGAAAAAATATGTCTTTTTCTTTCACTAAAAAAAAAAATGAAAAAAGGGGTTAGGGTTAGTTAGTTTAGACTTTGATAGAGTTACTATAGCACAGGTTTGATTTTCTTTTTTTTTTTTAATGGCAGCGAATAAAAGACTATAGTTATGTAAGTTGCTTTTACACCAGCAATAGCTTGGCTTAATGCAGCTTTGGTTATATTAGCAGTATGGTTAAGCAGTTCACAGARCTGAGTTGTTTCTAATGTAATTGATGCACTTTGGGATGTTTTTCTATATAAGTAATATGCAAGTAATCCTCTTAAACAACTGAGTTTTTCTGTATGAATGAGAACATGGGAGACATTGATTTAAGGATGTGCCACTGCTTGTGTCTGTCCAACCTGGGGATGTAATTATTATCACAGGGACTGAACTATCTGTGCTAGAGTGCTCCTACAGTAGGAGGTCTGATCTTTTTGCTCTAAGTATCTCAGTATAAAAATAAAACCATATGTGGGCCAAGTCATGTACTAAAATGCTGTTCAGCTTAAATGTCCTGTTGGCTTTTTGGAAACAATTAGAAAACAGGCTGGCAGTTCAATAGTGGAGGAAAAGGGATGGGAGGAAAAGAAGACCCTGTGATTGTTTTTGGTAGACTCCCATTTCTTCAATTCCCTTCATAGATATACATAAGTGAACTCTGAAGAGCACATAGAATCAGAAGATGAAGGAAAATGACAAAAGAGCAAATACTCCTGATTTTTCCATTCAAAGTGACTGACTGAATGGAAATAGTCTGCTGCTCTGAACAAGACTGACTTTCTGAGGAAGAGGTCTGTAAAAATGGTGAGGGACAGGGATAGGGTGGTCCAGATTGCTCTGGAAGTGGTAACAAGTGATGGGTGATTAGGAGGCTGATGGCTGATGGGCAGATCCAGATTTCTGAGTAGAAATCACTAAAGTGCTGTAATTTGAAGTAAAGCATTAGAAATTATTACTTTTGTCCCATGGGAACAGCTTAGGCAAGAACATATGATCCTTTAGGATTGAAGTAGTCTGCTAGGAACAGACTGCAAGAAATGTAAAATAGCTGTGTTCTTCTCATTTAAATGGAATGAGTAATTTTTCATTTTGCATGATTAATGCTTTCTCATTTAAGAGCAAATAGAATTTTTAGCAAGACCTATCATCCAGTTCTGAGAATACATGCTTGTATAGGGATTTGAGTTCCTAGAAGATTCTGCAATTAATATATTTTTACCATCTTGTTTAATAAAATAGCAGTAGAATACTTGCTAATTTCTGAGGGGGCCTGGGGGTGTGGGTGGTTTCATCTGTGGCTTAGGGGTTTTTTATTGCTAGTTAAACCACCAAAAATAACAGAACAAAACATATTTACACAAACCTTTCTGTATGAYTAAAATAAAAGAAAGTGTTCATAATACTATATTTCTGTTGAGAGGTTTAATAATTTTTAACCATTAATACAAATTTTCTCCAATTCCAAAGAGAAGAGGAAAAAAGGTTTTTTTCTGCTTCAAAATTATTGAATTTTCTGTTGATTTTAGTTTTGTCAAGTTCAGCCCAAGTTTAGGAGCAGTGTCAAATCCTTTAATTACACTTATAGTGAATAAAACTTAGTTCAAAGAACACCTGTGGTTCTTRCACCTGAAGTGTAATGTCAGGGTTGGGAAACTAAGATAAGTTAGAACTTTACCTTCTAGAGCTGCTAAAAGACACCTGTCAGAAGGGTKAAAGAGGTCCAAAGAAAAAATGAGTTTTGAATTAACAGGAGAGACACTCTCCAATAATGTACAAGACATAAAATTTGTAGTGGTTCTTAAAAGCTATTAAAAATGTTTAAAACCCAACATCTGTGGGTCAGATTAATAAGCATGCAAGAATATTGGCTGTGATTTCCTCATCCAACTTTTGTGAGTAGTTCCTGAGCATAACTGAATGCATGCTTATTTGTTATATTTAGCAGGTCTGTTAAATTCCACACAGTAGATAGGTAGTAAATGTAAAGATATGCACCATGTTATTTCCTTTCATGAAGCAAGAAAGAATCAAAAGCAGATCACACAGCAGTTCAGAAAAAATCCTCAAATGAGCGGAGTACTGTGATGAACTTTTACACTTGCAATTGCAAGTATGAAATTGTTTTGGTTTTCACTATGCATTTTACCTCTCCTTGATGACTCAGGGCTAGAGAAAAGTGAAGTATCTTCAGGATACACTTCAAAAAAATTATTCTTACTGCTCTTAAACCGAGATTTAAAATTTAAAAATTATGTGATATTTATATTCCAGTCATTCTGGAATGATTGTTGCTGCAAAAAACATTTAGCATGTGGATCATATTGGTAGAATGCAGTTCACTAAGGAAACAAATATATATGTGTGGTATTTTTTATATTAAGTCTCTCATTTGCTTTTCTACCTTTTAGTGTGTTTTGAGGAATCTAAGCAGCCTGGAGGTTATCTCAGAATCTAGGTAGGTGAATGCCTTCCAAGAAATTATATCCAACTCTGCTTTAAACTTCCTACCTGAGTCTGGACAAGTTGCTTTAAAAATAGTGATGAGAACAGATGGACTCTGTTACATGGTTTCTAAATTAAAACACCAAGGGCCTGCCTACATTATAGATCTTTCAAGTGCAAACTTGAAAGTAACTGCAACTTGAACTGCAACTGAAGTAATTTTGGAGGTGCCATTGCAATAAAGCAACATGCTCTGCTGAAAGCAGAATAGGATTCTGAGCTGGGTGTCCTGTAGTCTAAGTCCTGGCATATTCCCAGTATTTATTTTGATTTCAACTTTTTCATCCATAAAAATGAGATAATATTAATTTGATTTGCTTCTCAGCAATGCTTTGAAGGATAGACTGGTTAATATTTCTAGGTTCTAATAGAAAGGTGCTGTCCCATAAGAGCAAWTATGTATATGAAATATTAGACCCAGTCTGTCTCTGTCAATGAGACATACAAGTATAGAGACTTCTCTTTGGAGAATTTTCATTTTGATTTCCTCCTTTTTTAAGTGTTGACATCCTCCCTCACACAGTTTGTGATGCTTACATAATACTTCTGCAGCACTTTTATCAAAATCAGTAAATATGAAGCAGCATTCTTCTTGCAGACTGGTTGATATTCAAAATCAGACAAACGTTCAGGACCATCAGGTTTTCTCAGAACTGAAACAGAGAAACAGCTTTCAAGCAATACATACACTGGAAATAGTTGGGTTGGAATTAATCTAATTATACAAATAGGTTAGACAATTTGAAGTATATRTCTGTGGATCAGAAAGGAGAGTGAGCAAATATAAAGGTAATAGGTTTCCCTTGTGGATAATTTGGGGTTGCATATCTGGAGTTAGGGTGTGAAGGAGATGATAATGGTCTATAAGGCATATCTAAAAAGTCTCAATTGCATTCATGTTTGCACATACACATATAGACAAACACACATATAGGTATGTCTGTATATATATATGCACACATTGGGAAGAAGGGACAGGCAACTGAGGAAGATSTCAACCAGCAAGGATGTCACTGGTCAGGTAGAGAGAAAATTATAAAGGTGAAAGCTCAAATAGAACTCAATCTGGCCATTGCTGTGAAAGATAATGGACAGTGTTTTTATAAATAACATCAACAACAAAAATGGGGCCAGTGAAGATCTCCATCATTTATTGGATGCAGGGGCAAACACTGGAACCAAGGATGAGGAAAAGGCTGAGGTACTTAATGCCTTTTTTGTCTCAGTCCTCTACAKTAAGGCCTGTTTATGCTCAAGGAACCAGCCCCTGAGATGGCAGACAGGGACAGAGAGCAGAAYAGACCCCATGCCATCCAGCAGGAGGGRGGTAGTGACCTGCTGAGCCACTTAGGCACTCACAAGTCCATGGGACCAGATAGGATTCGTCCAAGRGTGCTGAGGGAGCTGGTGAAGGATCTTGCCAAGCTGCTCTGCATCACGGATTATTAGTTCTATCTGACTGGGAAGGTCCCAGATARTTTGAAGGTTGGCTAATGTGATCTCCATCCACAAGAAGGGCAAGAAAATGACTGCAGGCCTGTAAGCCAGACCTTGGTGCCAGAGAAGGTTATGGAGAAGATCATCTTGAATGGGATCACAGGGCAGATACAGGACAGTACAGGGGATCAGGCACAGTCAGCAGGGGTTCAGGAATGGCGTGTCCTGCCTGACCCACCTGATCTCCTTTCATGAGCAAGCAACCTGCCTAGTGAATGGATGAAAGGCTGTGGATGTGTCTACCTGGACCTCAGCAAAGCCTCTGGCACTGTCTCTCAAAACACTCTTCTGGAAAAGGTGGAAGCCCATGTCTTGGGCAGGTGCACTCTTGGCTGGGTTAAGAATGGTTTGGATGACTTGGCGTTTGAATGGTAGTGAATGGTGCTGGATCCAGCTGGCCTCAGGTCACTGGTGGTGTCCCTCCAGGATCAGTGTTAGGCCCAGTTCTGTTTAATATCTTCATTTATTATTTGGATGAGGGGATCTATTGCACTCTCCATAAGGTTATGGATAAAACCAAGTTAGATTAGAGTGTTGATCTGCTGGAGAGCAGGAAGGGTCTGCAGAGGGATCTGGACAGGCTGGATTGATAGGCCAAGACCATTTGTATGAGGTTCAATGAGGCCAAGTGCCAGATCCTGCTCTTGAGTCACAATAACTCCTGCAGTACTACAGGCTGGGGGAAAAGTGTCTGGGAGGCTGCCTGGTGGAAAAGGACCTGGATGCGCTGGTCAACCACAGCTGAACATGAACCAATTGTACCCCAGGTAGCCAAGAAGGCCAACGACACCTGGCTGGGATGAGCAATGGTGTGACAGCAGGACCAGGGCAGTGACCATCCTTCTGTGCTGGCACTGGTGAGGCTGTATCTTGAATCATCTGTCCAGTTCTGGGTCCCCTACTGCAAGARAGACATTGAAGTGTCAGAGAAGGGAACAGAGCTGGGGAAGGAGACTAAGTCCTTTGAGGGGCAAGTGAGGAATCTGGGTGCATTTAGCCTGGCAAAAAAGAGGTCTAGATGACCATATTGCTCTCTAAAACTTTCTGAATGGAGGTTGTAGTGGGATGAGGGTTATCCTCTTCTCCCAGGTAGCAAGGGACAGGGTGAAAGCAAATGGCTTCAAACTGCAGCTGGGAAGGTTCCAGCTGGACATTGGGAATTTCTTCACAGAAGGGTGATTAGACATTGGAATGGGCTGCCCAGGGATATRGTGGCACCACCATCCCTGGAGATGTCTTCAAGAAATAACAATGTGGCAGTCAGTGCTCCTGTCTCTTTGACAATGTTGACATTGGTCAAAGACTGGATCATCAAGATTCTGAAGGTCTTTTCAACCCAAGCGATTCTGTGACATATGTATCTAGGTATGAATGTTTTATAGACACAGGTATACAAACAGCCATATACACACCCTGGAAGTTATGTATTAATATGATACGTATTTAAAACTCAGTATGTTTCAAACTCTACAGGGAATATAKCTGGCTGGGTTTTTCATTTTCTGTTGCAGTGATTGGTGGTATTAAGAGGTTATCAAGATGTTAATGCAAATGTTGGGTTTTGTCTCTTGAAGTAATGTTGCTTTTGGTTGAGCCTTCCTAATGGATTAGGAAGACAAGAGGCAGGGGAGGAAGGATGGAGATTTGTGCATCACAGTTGGCATAATCAGAATTAGTAAATTGTTTCTTTATTGATTTCAGGTGAAAATTATGTGTGTTTGTAACTATAAAATTAAACCTTCTGTTTACTGCCATGTGGTCTTATGTGATTTATATTTTAAGTGCCTCCTGCCTCCATATGATTGTTCCTCTATAAACTTTCTATATGAATGTGTATATATATCTATGTGAATAAATCTATATTTATATAGATACATCTATCTATATTTAATCTATCCAAATCCATTGGTGCAGTAACATTGGTGCAGTAGCAGACAAAAAAGCAAGAGCCTGATACAATACACCAATTTGTATTACATGCCAATGCAGTATCCTTTTTTCTTCCRGTTAGAAATGTGTGRTATATATTCACATTCAGTGGTATATATTCACATTCACATATTTATTTAAGGTAACTTTTTCCCATCACATTGTATTAATGTGTAATATTCTGATTTTTTTTTCAAATTTTTCAAAAAAAGAGAAAGAATTGTGTCACATGTAAGCATGAAAACAGTCAACTGCACATCACTGCACATCAGTACACAGTAAAAAGGACTATTTTTGTCAATTAGCTCACACATTCTCTTCAGCTATTTATTCACCTACACACATATACACCTGCACACCATGCAGGCTGCTGCTTGGTAATTAAAGGGAAAGAGTAATTTCCTAACTACTGCTTAATTACCACTCCACCTGCAGTACTACTTGTTATTTTTCCTGGTTTTCTCATTTTCCTTCATCCATGTCATCATCTCATAMCTATGCAGTTCACACTCTTATGGTTTTACTGTGAGAGAAAAAAATAGGTTCTGTGAAAATTTGTTTGAATAAAGAAATAAGGCAGTAAAACTTTAAGTTTTCCACTGCTTATTGTCAGCTTTCCCTTGTGTGAGGGGAGTCTGGCTTCCATTTCCTGATTCACTACAATCCAAAAGAAATGGCTTTTGAGTAGAAGTCCATCAAATGCATAGTGTCTAAAGAGGAACAAAGAAGTCGACTTTAGTTAAATTATCTACAAAATAAGAGAGAACTAAAATATTTATTTTCTGCACTAAGTTACCAATAGATTTTTGCTCTAGAAGCTATGAAATCAGACACCTGCCAATGAAAGTGGAAATTTAACTGGAAAACAAATTTGTTAGATGTTTTTGTCCTTGCAAAGAAACAAACAAACAAACAAACAAAAAGATTGTGTCATAACAATTTTTAGAAAAGGAAAAAAAATCCCTTTCTACCATTGTAAAGCCTGCCCTATGTACGTAAAGTTATTTAAAACCTGTAATATATTGTATTGTATTATATTGTGTAGTGCAGGCATTGTGTAAAAATCTCTTAATATAGAATATCTTTTTTCTGTCACCATTTAGATTGAATTGCTGTGTTATTCCCGAGTAAGTCAGAACTTTGGTTAAGATTTTAAGAATTGACAGTAAGTATTATATTTCTTTCTTCCTCACCTAATTTATAGGTACTCAGAAACAGTCAGTTCTGGTCCTTACAGCTTAATTTTCAGAAACTCAAAGATCATCTAATAAAAAGAAAAAACATAAAGCTCAAGTCCCTATTATGCTGCTCAGGGAAGTTCAACCTACTGCATACATTGCACTGTTGAATGAGTAGTTCTGAATGTTAATAACCTTTAGATGATAAATTCAGTCAAAAACCCATCTCCCACAAATGATGCACATTTAGCTTTGAATTGCTTGATGGGAACTCTTYGTGAAATGATCTCAGCCACAGGTGTTCTTCTACCAACCAATCCATGCGTATTTTGCTCCTTTCCTGTTGCAGTGATTTGTCATCTCCATGGCTTTAAGCAATCCTGGAGGAGCTCTGTGCCTGGGGTGCACATAAATATTAAGGGACAAGATGCAGAGTAGGACCAGACACTCTTGCTATGTGATGCTGTGTTTAATGCCCACACAACCCTCCAAAGGGATAGCATTTCTGAACAGTGGTGCAGAGATAAATGTTAGATAACACCCCTCCTCTCTGGAAACCTTTCATTATTTACAACCTGTTAAGGAAATTTCATCCTCCACAAATATGGAGAGAGCAGAAGATAAAAAATGGGAATGCTTTCTCCAGTGCTTGTAGTTCAGGTGTTGGAATAAATCATGAACATTTTATGACTTAAAATGTGTCATCCTGTGCTCATTATTCTGAACAAGAGTTCTCTGTAGCCCCTCAGAGAGGCAAATCTGAGATCTGTATAAGAGAGGATTTATTTTCCCAAGGATTCTGCAATCAGCGTGTTCTTACTTGGCAAACTGGCTTATTTCCAGATAAAATATATGCTCTTTGGTTGAGGTCATTTATTTATGTCTTTTAAGAGACATATCAACCACATGTAGGAAGGGATGGAAAAGCAAAGGTGGAAATTAAAACAGCAGCTGCATAAATGGCACAATCTGAGGGCTCTGTTACAGAAGCTCTTTGAGAACTCAGGAAGGCATCATCTCTCTCTGATTTATTTCCTTGAGATACATCATCTGACCAGAGGATGTCTCAAGACTAAAATTATGATTCAATACAAATTTCTATGCTGAATGTTGTGACAGTTGACAGCTGTAGCACTGGTGTGTATGAATGAGGCTTGTGACAAGTTTTTGTCAAACCAAACTTGCTCTCTAATCAAGTCACTAAAAAACAGTTTTCTTAAGGAAAAGGACCCAAACAAAATAACCCCAAGAGACCCATCCCCCAACCAACAATACATCAGCTAAACCCAAATTCTGACTAAATAAAAAAACCTAATAACTTGTTTTCATACAAATGTCAAAAAAACTCATCCCACTTCCATTGTTATTCTTCCCCCTTCATTTTTCATAGTCTTCAAATATTACTGTTCATTTCCAACAAGCTATTCCATTACACTTTGCATATATTTAACAAGCAAAGGTTTGAAACTCCACCTGGGCATGTCTTCAGTAGATACAGTTTAAAAGATCCAGAAGCATTTCCATAAGTAACAAGAAATAGCATTAATAAGATGATTATTTTGTATTTCAGCCCTGTGATAGCCAAGTCACTTTCATTTACAATTTGTTGGAGACCATTCTGATTTCAAAGTTTTGTTAGAATTGCAACTATTACAGGATGTGCTAACTTGTGAAGGTTGCTACTCAGCATTCTCACAAATATTAACCTGCAGAAATTTTGATTTTTTTTTTCTGCAACATACATAACACTCATACAGGCTTCATCTCTTTGTAAAGTGATAAAAAAATAGCACTACAAGAAGAAATAGCATGATAATAATTGTAGGTTCCTGGGTTGAGTAGTACAGTAGTACAAACACAGTAGATACAGAATTTGAATGTAAAAATATAAGACCCTGCAAAGTCAAAAGAATGTAGGATTTGAATGCAAAAATTTAAGAAAATACAAAATAATATAACTCCATGATATGGCTTTGAAGAATTTGTGGGAAAAGTCATAATTCCTCAAAATGAAAGCCCTAATTCCCAGAAATAAGAAACAATAACTCTGTTAATCAGAAGTYCAGGAAAATTATTCATTTCACCATTATAACTAATTTCAGTTATTCTTTTTGGGCCATTACTGTTACAGATGCAACACCACAGTGAGAATACACACTAGCATTTCCATGTTTTATGGATGAAGACCACAGGAGTTAGAGCTGTAAAGTATTTGTATCCAAGCAGTTGGTACCACGGCTCATAGCACATCAACCACTGCATTCTTTACTTCGCAGGTAAAGTCTGTCTTCTCATCTCCACACCTATGGGGTCTTCAGGGATTGCAGTTTTGGTTTTCTCTTTTTCTTCTTTATTTTTTTTTTTAATATCAAAATTGCACCCAAATCACACAGTAGGCACCAGAGTTAAGTTTTAGGTCAGGTATTGWGTGATTTGCCAAATTTGCATGTGACTTCACTGGCCATAAAGAGAGACATAAAGTCTGAAAATCAAATATTCGCCTGTTCTGGTTCAGATTCATATAGCTTTCAACCGTCCCCTTTCAGCATTTCCTCCATTTACTCTTAAATTGTATGAAGCATCAGGGAACACAGGATCAGTTATAAAAGGCACCCTGTGGCTCTTTGTGCACTGAATTCATGGGTTGAGGTGATCTGTTGCGGGGGGACATCACTGCACATTCCTTCTGTTCTCAGCCTGCTCAGTCACTTGTCCTTTTTTTCCCAACACTCATAGTTCCTGTCAGAGGAGGCAAGTTAACATGCTGCCATTAATGTAGCTGAGACATCCTCCATTTGGATTGGAGAGATGTAGGAACAAAAGCAGTCCTGTAAATTACAGTGTTATTTGTTGACACAGTGCTAACAAGAAAAATCTCAGCTCACAGTTTCTAATCCAAGAAGCAAGCTCTCTAAATTAGTTACAAAAGCCTGCTTTCACAACTGCCTTTCTTAACCATCTGTATCATCTTCCAATTACATAGAATACTTATTTTCTGTCCCTGAAAATCTTCTGCAAGGGATTCATTCCCTGTTTTCCTTTCAGCCTCCACTGTTTTGGTTTTTTTTTTTTGTTTTTTTTTTCAGTTATTCAGATTATAAAGTGTATAATCCATAAATCTGAAGCAGTTTTAGGATCCATGTGTATGAGTCCTGTAAGCATAGAATTACAAGTTATGGATACTATCAAGAAACACAGAAATTGCTTCATGACTCCTTGTTATCAGTGTTTGGGGCTGACCTACCAGAAGAATGGACTGGAATCCAGACTTTGTAAGTCTCCTAGTATAGGTGTCATTTGAGCAGCAGGCTGAGAGATTCAGGATGGTTCAGAAGAGGAAATGTGCATGACTTAAATTGCACCTGACATTTTCGTGCTTTTATCCTACCTGAAGTATTTTGAATAAAACATCATTTTAGCATCAGCACTATAACTAAGCCTTCCCTACCTGTTATCTGTGTAACTGCTCAAAAATGGAGGGATGCAGCATGTAGACCCATACAGGTTACAGTGAAGAAAATTAAGTCCAGCCCAGACAAAACTGCTTCATTGATCACATGGAATTATTTGATATCTGTGATTGAGATTAAAATATTAATGCACCAAACCTTCATTGGGTAACAGTGAATTAATACAAGTTGAATTGAGAAAAGGATGGGTCCACCAGCTTATTATTCATGTGAAATTTATTAGTTTGCAGCAAGCATGTCACTTGTCTAATSATATAAGCAGATATAATGTGTTCCAGATCTTTATCATGCAGCTGAGGGCTCCTGAGATTTCTGAGTGATTTTAAGATACAATGTTGTACATTATGACAGGAAACGTCCTATCACCTAGTAGCTCTCCATTTCTAATTTTTATGTGGCAATTTGTTTATTCGGAGGGATGGTGTGAATGTGAAGCCAAGGTGTTTAATACTGGATGCATCACCCAGGATAAAAGCTGGATAAATAAATTTTCACTGAGAYGAGAGAAAATTCTTGGATTTGTAACAGTTATAGGTGAAAAGCAAGAATATACAAGAAGATGGCAAGTAAAAATTTATAAATAGAACCATAAATGTATCTATTTTGCTTACCATTGATTTACATATTGTTCTTGCATCTTTAAAGTGTCCTCCTCCACCCAGCTTTGGGAACAGTAACAATGACAGTAACACACTATAAATAGTGAATAGCTGAAGTGAGCAATTAATGAATACCTAAGAGGCTAACAATTGTTTGCATAAACTGCTCAACAATTATCTAGCATATTAGTAGAAATCTGTGGGTTAATGAGACAGGGAAAGAAATAACAACCAAATTAGTCATACAGCTAGACCATAGTCTATAATGAGGCTAATTCTAATGAACATATAACTTGTTTTGTACTCTTACGTAAAATATGTTGTTGCAAATGACCAGTGTTGTGCAAGCTGTAAGTGGCTCTGAACCCATCCATTCACCCTGTGGTGATGCCACCAAGTTATGATGGGTGAGTTACAATCTATTCACAGTCGATTGTGTGTCTGGGGAAAGTTACCTGCATCTGATCACCTTTACTACTGAAACCATGTATTTTGAGATGCAGTGCCTTTAATCTGATATGTCAGGGTGTGATTTACTGTGCTGAAGTTTACACGGTCATATGAATTTTCTGTATTAATCTGATGGTTTCGCTGCAAATGTACTGTTTTCTTCAGAAACAGTAGTGTTGCTTCTTTGATGGAACAATTTACTTTTAACAGATTAACAACCCTATGCCATGCTGATAGATCAGTCTCTTCCAACTTCTACAAACCCAGGCATTTGCAGCCAATAGCTACCAGACTTTTAATCCGACCTGACAGGACAAATGCATTGATGTAACCAGCAGYATTCCCATGCAGGTGTGTTCACTCTGAGGAATACGCATCACTGAAAGGACTACAGTTGTAAATTGGAAGCATGGGCATGTGTGCAGAAAATAATTGCTCTAGTAATAAATAATTTGTGAGGTTTTTTTCATTAATTACAAAATTACTTATGTAGGATAAAAATCCTCAGTTTTGTAAATATACAAAATAAATATTTTGTAAATATACAAAATAAAATAACAACCTGCTGTTGTTATTTTACCCCAGCTGGCTACTAAACCCTATGGAGTTGCTCACTCTCTCATCTCCAGCAGGAATGGGGAGAAGATCAGAAGAGTAAAAGTGAGAAGACTCATGGGTTGAGATACAGACAGTTTAATAGGAAAAACAAAAGCTGTGCACATAAGCAAAACAAAGTAAGGAATTCATTCACTGTGTTGCGTGGTCAGCCATCTCCAAGAAAACAGGACTCCATCACACAGAACAGTGACCTGGGAAGACACTGAATTATCCCCCCACCCCTTTCCTTCTTGTCCTCCAGCTTTATGTACTGAGCATGATGCCACATGGTCTAGATTATCCCTTTGGTCTACTGGAGTCACCTGTCCTGGCTCTGTCCCCTCCCAATTCCTTGTGAACCCCCAGTGTGCCCCCTGGTGTGTTGGAATGAGAAGCAGGAAAGGCCTTGGCTCAGTGCAAGCCCTGCTTAGCAATAATAAAAACAYCCCTGAATTATCCACACTGTTTCTAGCACCAATTGAAGCCCAACTCTATGCTAGCCACTGTGAAGAAAATAAACTCTATCCCAGCCAAAGAAGCACACCTGCACAGTGAGAACTCTGGGCTGAGTTTAGGGAAGGTGCTATAGGGCTGTGCAGTTGCTGTTGTGCTTTATTGAATTGTTTATGGTGCTGTTCAGGGAGCTTATGTTAAACTTGAGTGCAGATAGAGCCAGAATAGTCTGGCCAGCTTAAAATACAAAGAAAAAAATTATTTTAAATAGTTTTGTTCTTAGGATAATATTAGTCCATTAGGAGTTCAAAGGTTGTTCCAACACAAATGAGAGAGTTGCAGACCTTGCTGAGAAAGTCAAGCAATGTCCCACCAAGAACAGTCACTAAAACACAGGAGGAATTCTTTACTTGAGAAACTTATTTTCATTCAAAAAAGGTCATTCAATTAATAAAATCATCTGAAGCAGCTGTTAAATAAATGCCCTAGTTGAAACAATGATATATCCTTTCATTCAGAAGGGTCATCTCTTTAAAATTCTGCTTTTACCTACTGCTCACTGCTGTGCTGATGACTGAATTACATCAGAGTAATTCAGAGAAGCGTGCTGAGTCTCATATAAGCCTCTATTTTCATTTGTACTGGTATTTTTCTGTCTGTTTTGTAATCGCCACAACTCTTTATCACTTATGCTGAAGACTGACATCTATATCTTGTGTTGATACATAGATGAGATCAGATTCTTTCAATACTATCCATCTTTATAAAGATTTAAAAACACATTCAGAAGTCTTCTTCAAAGTGTTTTATCCTTGAAGTCTTGACTAAAAGACTTTGTGAGAAAATATTCTATGTATAAACTGGGCAGAAACTGGAATTCCTGTAATTCAGAATATTCTGAAACTGAAAAACAAGACCTTAAACTGCATAGAAAATATATTCTTTGAATCTTCTTTTTGTGAAGATTTATTTAAATTCAGTCTTTAAATTCAACCCTATTTCTTTTTTTCTTCAAACCTCTCAAGAGAGCCTAGGTAACCTATCAATCCTGTGTTTAGTTGTGACCATTGGGAACTGACCTTTTAGACTATCAGGGAACCAACAGCTCTACTTGTGTGTAGTCTATGTCTGTACAGGTTTTAATATTTCAGCTTAACTGTGAGAAAGCAAAATAATGGCCAAATTATAAACGGTATTTAGCAATTGATGCCATAAAATACAGAAAGGTTTAGGCTTCAGAGCAGTTACTGTATGAGCAAATAACACTTTGTTTCTTGGAAGCACTTTTAATAGTGTCAAGCTAATAATGCCTTCCACCGTGATCCCTGTAAGTGCAGAGAAGTTCATAGTCAGAGCCTGACCAGCTGGTTCAGTAAAGAATTCATTGCTCATATTAAAGGTGTTCATGTGAGTCAAGAAGTGATATATTAGTTAAGGAGTTGTGCAGAGCTGGTGTGAACAGTCACCCTGAAGTGGGCAGTGCTGTGAAGCTCCTCAAGAGTTGTTTTGCATTGGTTTCTTCACACACATTGCCTGGGCATAATGTTGTCACCCAACCTGCACCATGGTTACACTGGCAAATGTGCCTCTTTGTCTCCAGAGTACCCAGGGGAAGGAGAACAGCAGAGACTGAACTTCCAGGATGAGTAATGTGCTCTTCCTCTTGCTCTCTACTAAGTTTGAGGGCACAGAGAACATCTGTTGAACACCTGTTTTAAGGGTGGTACTCTATTGCAAAGCAGCAGCTGGATTAATCTGTGTAAAGCGGTGGTTCATCTTATCTTGTTTAATTTAATTCACACAGAAATAACACATTGCGGTGGTCCCTCAAAAACAGGGGTTGAGTCAACCAAAGAAGAAAAAGTTCTGTAAAAGACGAGGTTGTCAATATTGGTTTGGGAAAATCAGGGTGTCTGTCCTGGACAGGCTTCCACTCCTGTTTCCCCTTATATGTCAGGTCCAGTGGGGTGTAAATCTCCGATTTGTGTTTCTCAGGTGGGTWGAAGTTCTTTTGTTCCTCTATGGTGTTTTCCAATGTTTTGCCCTCCTCATTTATGTCTTCATGCAGGGAGGGTTTGCGCTCAATGGCTAGTTTTTTGCCTCCTTAGGAGGCACACTTAGAACCCCCCCTCCATTGCTAACAAAAGTTCTGAAATTCCTCCTTCAAATGGCACTGGGAAGCCCAGTGTCCCTTGGCTTTGCACAAAAGGCAACTACAGTCCTGTTGTTGTGGTCTTTTGAAGGGCCCTTTGGGGGTGTTTGTGGGATGTTGAGGTTGGGGGTTGACGACGGGCCGACAGTTGGTGACATAGCTACATCAGCGGCGTACTTTCAAGATGATGGCTGGGCTTCTCTCCTCTGGTCAGGAGCAGAGATGACTACTTTCCTTTCACAAACCTCCAGCATAATTTGGAGAGTGGGAGGGGATTCACACGGAAGGCTAATGATGGCCGCCTTACAGGCTTCGTTAGCATTCTGTTTTGCCACCTGTAGTACGATCCCCTCCCAGACCTTTTCATCCTTGACCTGGAGGTCAACAGCTCTGCTTATTCTTTCCACAAATCTAGAAAAAGACTCAGAGGAGGACTGGTGCATAGTTAAAAAATTGTCAGCCAGACCCTCTGGTTTTAACTTAAAAAATGCTTTTTTGGCTGCCTTTACACATAATTGAAGGGTGTATTCTTTGCCTGGCTTTTGCGCTGACACCCATTCCCCCATTCCGCATAGATGGTCAGTCGACAGCATATGATTCTTTTAATCTGTCGCTGTTTCCAGGTTGGCCCACAACTCTGGCAGAGCTGCTTGGACTTCTCTTTTTTAAGCCGCCTCCCATATCAGAAAATCTGTCTAGATAAGCAGGCAGGAAAAGAGAGTCCGGAGATCTGCYGGAGTGAGTTCAGAGGCTGCTAGGRGGGCTTGCAGCAATCCTCTGAAATACTCACTCTCCCTGTTAAATTCCTTTTGAGCTTTACAAAGGTCCTTTGCTACCTGTGGGGAGGAAGGGGTCCACTGGGCACAGGGCCTGCCCTCCGGTTGTGCTATATAGGTGACTGGAGCGACCAAGGGGACAGGGCCTGCCTCAAGGGGATGTTCTGATTCCCAATCCCTGCTCCTCTCCCCATGGGAACCTGGGGCATGGAAACCAGAAGAGGGGGCAGAGATACTGTGGGAATCAGGAAGTGGAACAGAAGGGGTGTGGTTTGGAATGCAGGAAGGGGCTGACAAGGGAGCCGCCCTCTCAGAGGCGGGGTTTAACCAGGTAATCAGAGGAAAGGGAGGGGCGATAGGTTGGGCTGAGTGTTTATAGGAAGAAGGAGGGCAAGTGGAGGTACCTACCATGTGGTGTCCGCCATCTTGGGCCCTCCGGGGGCCATTTTGAGGGGAACAGGCAGTAGGGAATTCAACCGGGCGATTAACTGCAACTGAGAAATCTGAAGACGGGGCTGTAGAGTCAGTGGGATCACAATGAGGGAAGGGACCCAGAGCAGTCTGGCCAGGACTACCATGGCGGGGGGACTTGGGATCCCAAAAAGAGCCAGGGAGTCGATAGCAACCCTGCGCCTTTGCTCCCTTTAGGACCCCAGGTGTTGGGGATTGGGAGGGGGGAAGAGGGTTAGGGGAACCGGTCTGCAAAGTGGTGGCTGGTCTTGAGTTTCATTTTTATCTTTGATAACACTGCGAATTGGAGTGCTAAAAAAGTGAATTTTGACAAAGACTTTGAACTCTCTTGTTTTAGGATTTCTCTGCCAACTCTGTCCCAAAAAGGAACTTCAGTTAAATTTTGAGATGAAACATTAGGAAAACACAAGGACAACCACACTGCAAACCTCTTTATTTTGGATTTTTTGAAACTTTTCCCACTCCCCGAAAGAATCCCCACAACTTGGTAAAGTATCTTCTGAGAAACTGACAACTTCGTACCCATATCTGCCAATGGAAAAGTAGTTTCTCAATTTAACAGTCCACCAACCAAGAAAATAAACAACCTAAAAACAAACACCAGCTGTCTACTCTCCCCGGCAGCTGCACTTATAAAGGGCTGAGGCCCCAATTTCTCCARACTCACACTCCAAGCCGCACCCACCCCGGGATTCAGGGAAATCAACACACACAAGCAGACACGCAGTCAATACTTACCAAACTGCATGCCGGGGCTGGAAAAGAAAAATCTTGGTGGTGGCTGTGGCATGGAGCAGACTCCTGTGGGTGAAGAGRAGCTCTCCACCCCATCCTCAAGAGCGCACCCTCTAAAATGAGGGCTGCTACCACTGAGGTAGTTTGAAGGCCAAAGGACTATAAACTCTGAAATCTGTAATGGCAGGAATTCAGTGAAGGCTGATCCAGGTGCTCCGGCAGTTCCGGCTGTCCAACCCGTGCAGTCTGGTGGTCTTCTCAAGGCTCCATGTTGGGCGCCAAACTGCAGTGGTCCCTSTCTGCCCGAGGGTCTCCCTCAGGAGAGCCCAGGTGTGAGATAGCACCACAGCAAGAAGTGCTCTTGTATGCAAGCACCAAATCCTGGAAGTGCTTCAGGGCAGAACAGCCAAGCCGCAATTGCCGGAGTAAAGAGACTGTCTCTCTTGAGAGGTCAAAGTCCAAGCTTTATTGCAATTAGGGTGAGTCCAACTGACTTGAAAGGAGAGCTGCTCAGGAGAGCCCTGAACAAGCCTGTGCAACCACTTTTAAACTGGGGAGGGGACAGAGGAGGAGCAGTTCTAATAACCAATAAGGAAGAACTTGGGGAGATGGACAGGGAAATCAGCAAATTGGGAGGAACTTTGGCTCCTTAGCCAAGCACTTGATGCCCTTCCAAGAATTTTCTGGAAGGAAAGGGGTGGTATCGAGTGATAGACAGGGAGTCCTAGGAGGAGCCTACATAATAATCCTTGTAGGCTGTCTCTGGAAGGGCCTAACTTGGAGGGCGGATCAGGGTAAACCAAATAGGAGACAAAGAAAAGAGGGGAATAGGGACAAACCATTTTAACTGAACCAGGGGATAACAATATAGACTCAAACAACACATGTACATCTCTATGATTTTTAGCATTACTTCAGTTCACCATCTTGAGGCATGGAAACATGGAAGAATCTCAGCTTTTATTAAGGAACCTTCCATTCCTTTCTCTTGTAAAAAAAATCTGYCTTGGTTTGAAACCCAGTTGTCTGTCAGGGAAAAGCCAGAGCCTCCCTTGGAATTGAGAATTCAAAACACCTCCCTCCAGATTATGATAATTTATAAAATTAAAGGGGCTCTCAGGCGGACGTATGGGGGTAGGAATAACAGTTCTCTACTAATATGTGTAACAAAGCAAACAAACAAAGAGCTACAGCATTAATAATAGACAGAACCAAGAACCTTGAGGGGCTTTTGCTCCACAAAGCTGGAACAGTGGAAGATTCTGGTAGTGGTGAGGAAGATCAGAAGTTCCACAGCGGTGGCTGGAATGGCAGCAGGGATGTCCCAGCAGGGCAGAGGGTGCRAGGTCACAGCGTAGCCAAAAGCCTCAAAGCAGGGCCAGAGAAGCTGCAGTGGTGGGACAGGGCCAGCCCTGCTCCAATAGGAGGACAAGGCAAGCTCAAGATTCCCAGGCACACAAGCAGATGGTGATAGATTTCCCAGGACCAGAGTCGGTGGTGACAGTGAACTCCTTCCGCAGCAAGCAGAGCAGCCTGGCTGTGTCCACTCTCCCTGAATGCCAAAAGCGTGTGACTGCCCCCCAGCCCTTATCCTTTACCTGCCCCCAAAATCTCATGTTATCTACCCCCTCCAAGGGAAACCTCCCAGAGACAAAAAAAGGTGTAGCCAGGTTCTCCATTCTGTTCCCTCACCACCTCTTTAAGTACCAATAAGTACTCAGTTTTCTAGCAATTTAAGGGAAAAATTCTATAAGTAAAAAAGAAACAAACCTAATCCCTCAACTTAATCTGAAATTCAAAAATAAGAAATACATGGAATATAAATCTAATTCTCCTTTTCTGCATGACCAGTATGAAATTTCAAAGACACATATCTATAAAAGAGATAAATTCCTAATTCTACAGAAGTGAAATAACTGGAGAGAAAAATACTAGAAATAATTCAGGAATTACCATCCTTTTAATGTAAATAYTTTCTTATAAATTAAGGGAGCAGCATTTCTAGATTCCCTCTTGCTCCCAGGTTCAGGCTTTTAGATCTTTGCTGCTGGTAGGTACTTTATCTAGTTAGATCAAAGCCAGCATGCAGGTGCTCATCTGTGGTACAGTCACAGCTCCTGGTTTGCTTGCTAGAGTTTACTGAGGAGCGCTGGAAGCCCCAGCACCACGCAGTGGCTGTGTAGCACCTACAAGTAGTTCATGCAGACTTGCTGCCTTTCAGCATTCCATGTGCCTCCAGAGGGAAGCTGTGGAAACATGTAGGTGTTGTAGCTTTTAATAATCACAGGCTATCTAACAACTTTGTTTGGGGTCTTTTTTCGCCTATGACGGGGAAAGCTTCAAGCCCAGAGTCAGCAGTGAAGGGATGATAAATAACTATTTTGGGTTTACCTGTCAAATGACTTCTCTAATTGGCATGGGTGTTCCACAGCAGGTTGTTGCTCTGCAGGCCTATCACAGCAAATGTCTCTTGATTACTTGCAATTTAAGGTTTGCAATTACATAAAACGCAGTTCAGTAAAATTGCACCAGTATTAAAATCACCTGACCAGGCATTTACATGACTTGGCACAGAACTAAYGTTTTTCACAGAGAGTAAAGTAATCATTTAAGTAGAAATCAAATTATACTGATGAAATGTTTGACCAAAAGCGTACTCTAGTCCATTTAGCATAGATTAAAAGCAAAGAATAAAGGATAGAAAGATAACTGCTAAACTAGTGGAACTGTGAAACCTCTGAAAGTTAACATTTGGTTGTTTTTTCACTTCATAAACAGACCAGTTCTGCTGATCCCATTATTCCTGACTGTAATATACTTACACATATCTCACTGATGCTCCTGTAAGTAATGCTAATTTGAGGAAAGCTCAAATAGTTTTCAGGCACTGTACTGCCTATGTAAATTGCATCCAAAGAGGAGGAGACAAAATAAAGAGTTTTGCAACCTCATTTTGATCAGTTATTACATACACACAAATCAGACCACTGTATTTGATCTAGTCCAACACACTTAATTTGCCCGAACATTTGTGGTAATGGCATATTTTCATTAAATTATCTGGGTTTTAAAAATTGTTACTATAGCAACATACACTCTAGAGTGAGATGCCTGACTCATCCTAGCAAATAATTTCTGTTGGGAAATTACTTGATAGGATGATGATAGAAAATTTCAATTTCAAATTCAATATAAGTAGTTGAATTGCTGATACTCCTGCCCAAACTGAAAATAAGCCAGGTTTGGCCCATATAAGTAGGTACCTTTCTTTTTGGTAGGAGCTGAAACAAGATAAGTGTTCACATAACTCTAACTGTAACATAGGAGAAGATAAGAAAATAGAAGTGATAAAATGTAATGAAATATCATGACTAAATATGTCCCTCTGGAACAATTAATATCACCTATACATGTTTATTTCTGTGGTAAAATCTATCCCAATAGCCATTACATATAAATATGAAATGTAACACTCCTCAGTGTTTCTCTGCAGCATATTTGCCATTGCATCTTATCATCTTGAATCTGAGAAACTCTGAAAGTCTACTGTTGTGTTCAGGTCACAAACTTGATCACAGAGGAACTCACCTACAATATGAGAGTAAATCTGTGAAACCAAGAACCTTAAACTGAGTGTTTGTCCCCATTTTCACTTAATTACTTGTTACCTGCAAGGTGAGAGGAGGTCTTTGTAGTTTCTCACTTGCAACTACTCAGTRCCAAAAGAAGACATCTTTAGATTTTGGGCAGCCTTATCCATGTTTGCTCCCAGGTGTGCTTGGTGCCCAAACATTTTCAAAACTGTAGGAAACAAATTGTGGGTTGCTCAGTCTATAATAATGCTTTTGGATAAGATTAATTTTTCAGTCTAAACTGCTCTCTTGGGGATGTCACTGTCCATGCACAATTGTATGTTGATTTTTCTGATCCTGACTGACAGTGCAAAGTGTGTCAAAACAGTCACAACATGTATTTCTGTGTGGATCATCAAAAGCCCTTTGCTGCCCAACATGACMTTTGGAGGCCTTTGTTGCATGTTTGCACTTGCTAAAGTAACCCAAAGTAATGCGAAGGTGATGCTGAAACTGAGCAAGACCACAGGCTGGTGCTAGCAGCATTTTACGAAAAGTTCATGGGAACCTAATCTTCAAACCTGCCGCTCAGTGTTTATATAAGCAGGAAAAAGCATTTGTTAGTTGCATTTGGAGTAGGAAGCAAAAATATTTATAAAGCATGCATTGATCATAAGCTTAAAAAGTCCTGAATCCCAGAGCAAATGTTCATCCATGCAGAATTTGTTATTGGCTATATTCTTTATCTTCAATTTGATGTTCAAGTAATGGAATATTTCGTTCCTCTTCAATGTTTGAATTCTGCTCCTTCTTACATGCACTGAATTTGTCCAAAGTTGATTTTTCTTGTTTCATTTTGCTTCCTGGCACTAGAAGAGACTGAATGTCAGTAAGTTTTAAGAAAGCCCCAAGGGCTCAATTTCTCTACTCATTTTCACCACTGTTAGAGCACTGTGGCATTACTAAGCTGGAATTGTCCCTGATTGACACAAGGGGAGAATCAAATTCTGCCTATCCAGTAGTCCTGAATGTAACGGATACTTGGATTTTGTTCAAGCTGGAAAAAAATAAATTACTGAGAAGTAGCCCTCTTCTTTCTGGTGATAAAAAACCCCCATGTGTCTTCTTCAGTAAGAATTTGACAGTAATTTTATGTCCCCTTTAAGGGTTTGTATATTATGATTGCCATTCATTTCCCATCTGATGCAAAAAAAACAAAACCAAAACTTGCCTTTGATAAAAAGCCTCCACTAAAAAAAAAGCAGTGCAAGTCCCTTTCAGAATGTCATGTATGTCATCAATCTTGACTCACACAGTGACTTGCTGATTCTCATTAATTTCAGAACCCCCTGATCCATCAGTGTAGGACTTCTTTAGGGTTTGGGTGAATATTTGCAAACTAGGTAGTTTCCTCGTAAGTGCATTAATTGCCTTAGAAACATAAAAGGATTCATAATTTGCTTACAAACATTTTCCATTCTTGCTTGCTTAAGCATTCTAGTTTCAGGAGAGCWGCAGTTTTCTTTCCTGAATTAAATACTCCCTAGCTCTGCATTTCTTGTGAGAAATGACTGATTTGCCCCAAGAACATAAGTTGCCTGGACTTTTGAAGACTACAGTTTGAAAAGGGAAGGGGTAATCTTCTCAGAGGTTTAACCAATAATTTGAATTATTAGATCATTCTGTCAGAGATAATTGGAGCAAATTAAGGTTAAACCTTATACTCTGTTGCATAATTTTTTGTTCTAAGCAGTAAGTTACACTACTTTGATGAGCACATCTTACATGCAAAAACCTTTTCCAGCACAGCTGCTGGACAGTGTCAAAAGAAAGCTATCCTAGCATAAACTCAGCAAACATAAGTAGCAATAGACAGGGTCAGAACTTGAGTAAAAGAAATTTTCCCAGCTTTTTCAAATACCATTTCTATACTGTACTTCTTGTGTAACTCACATGTATATTTGTAATAATTTTGCTGGATGTGGACATTTCTCTGTTACAGTATCCATCTTGTGTTAATGGAAAATTTCTCTTTACAGTGTGTTTGATTTGTGTGTCTCATATTACCCTACTCTTCTAGGAGATCTAGAAGTGTTATTTGTACATAACATCCTGTGATTGATCCAGAAGTTTCTATGTTGAACATGGAAATATTTTTTCTCTTTTCCCTCCCCACTTTTAACCAGGTAGACAAGAAAATTGTCCGCACTGAAATTGGAGTTCTTCTTCGCCTTTCGCATCCCAACATTGTAAGTTTAGCCATGTTCTTYCACTCCACATTTGTTTCCTTGCTTTTTAATACTCTTTCTGTTTGTGAGAGAAGACTGTTGTGGTTCACCTGTACAGATCTGGATTGAAGCTCTGGGTTCTCTTTGTGGGTATGAACATCTGTTGAGCTATACTTCCATTTTAAGATAAAACATTGATGTTTTTACAGAGTTGAGTGAGAAACTATGTGAAAGAAGTTCTGCAAATGAAAGTAGAAGTTGGCATTTTCAGTCCTGGGAGGGTAGGAAAGCTCTTACATTTTGGTTTCTCTGAGAGATTGGCAGATAGCATCTTAAACACCTGTATTTCACGGAGGTCATTGAGGTAAGAGAATAACCGAAAGAGTACAAAAAAAGAAAAAAATGCTAGCAAAAAAATTGGGAGAGAACAAGGTAACTTTCCCAGCTGTGGTCTCTGTTCTACTGTTGACCTTCAGATGTGCTCAGCAAGAAGACAAATAAACAAGATAAGTACTTTTTGTTATCTTTTACCAGATAAAACTGAAGGAGATATTTGAGACCCCTACAGAAATCAGTCTTGTTCTGGAACTGGTCACTGGTGGAGAACTATTTGACAGGTAAGTTACCTGTACACACCCCTCCCAGTACCTTCCTTCCCCAAGGATGTTAGAGTTCAAATTTCTTCTTTGTGTGTGACCGTTGTGTTAGTAATTACTGGAATTATTTCACCAGCATATGATTTATTCACATGAATAAATCTCTGCAGCAAATAACTTAAAAGTGCCTTTGGTAATTATCAGGAGACTTTTGGGGAAAAAACGAGTTGAAAATGGAGGAATTAGCTTGTAAATGTTGAAGAAAGGTGCTCAGCAGGCACATAGCATTGAGTGTGTTACAGCAGACAAAAGATGGGAAAAACTAGCAAAATCTCATTGACAGATCATAAAACATAATAGGTGGCAATCAGTCTGTCAGGAGGATAGCGTTATGTCAAATAAAAATTTGTAAGCAGACTAACAAGAAAGAAATTCTGTTTGGTATTCACTGTGTTTATGAAGCATCCTGTTTTGCTACAAAGGTTCTTCAAGACAGCTGTTGAGGTCTGAAGTTTTGCTCATGAGGCTTCACGTGTTTCTGGAGTAAATGCATATGCATAAATTGAGATGATTCTGTAATAGTGTTGGGATGATATTTTATTGTAGGTATTTGGGTTTTTTAGAGCAAGAGATGATAAGAAAAACATTTGATACTGGCTTAAGTAAATGAATTAACTTACTGGGTTAGTGATTTCCAGCTCACAAAAGACAGGTTATTTGATTTTCCTTGCTCTGTAATTAAAGTTAGTATCATAGAGGAATATTACAAAAATACACATCAAATATTCAGTCTGA
This sequence comes from Alauda arvensis, assembly GCA_902810485.1. Classification (NCBI taxonomy): domain Eukaryota; kingdom Metazoa; phylum Chordata; class Aves; order Passeriformes; family Alaudidae; genus Alauda; species Alauda arvensis. Next base: position 268,790 of record CADDXX010000456.1, read on the forward strand.
AAGTATCTTCCACTTGAAAAACCAAAAGCATACATTCTTTTTATGCCATGGTCGTACTTTCAACCTTGACAAGAACTAATTCTGAGCAACTACAAAAGCAACTGTTCCTGTAATATCCTAAGTTTGACAGAAGAAAAATGATTAGTCTCTCAATACTCAGCCAAAGGAATGAGAAGAGACATGCTGCGAGTTTAAGAACCAGTGAGGGCCCAGTCCTGAGCTGGAGAGGGCCCTGGTCAAAATGCTTTACCTTTAYATATCCACTAGGTTTCAGATTAAGTAATTTTCAGGCAGGCTAGATACTCTACAGGAGTCTTTGATGATATTTTGCAAAGGCAGAACAGAAATAATCAAATGAAACAATTGGTTCCTGAGCAGCAACCATTTAAAGAACTGAAGAAGAAATTACTTCATGGGATCCAGGATGGGGAATTGCATTATTTGATGAAACCAGGATTTAATATTCTGACAGTTTCAGCATTCTGTATACTCAGTAGTGACTATGGGATTTGAACTGTCAAATTGATCTTTGAATGCCTGATCCAAAAGTTTGGACAGCTAGGACCAGCTGGCTGGCATTCTGACTAGAAGCAAAGTCTAGAATTGCATGGCCCCCTTGTGATGCTATGGATGAGCACCAATATTTCAGAGATCTGAACTCCACATCCTCCTTTGCTCCATGTACAACAGAACTGGAAACTTTGTCAATAGAGACCTCTGTGATTGGAAAAAGACACAACAAGCAATGAAACAAGAAACCATATTGAATTATTTTCAGCTCTTAAGCTATGATAGCAACCTTAAACTAAACATAAACAGAAATATGCAACCAAGATGTTTTGCACTCCAATTAAACATTAACTGTCTCCCCTTTCTAAGCTGGGCTAAAGGATTAGCACTTGCATTGTGCTGCGCAATGGCTGCCCTCTGAGTTTTAGGGAGGATAAATTTAGCTTTCTGCCTTAGGGCAGATTCCCTTCTCATGCTTGATTTTTTCAGTCCTCACATCTTTTTGTCATGAATGAAGGAAATGTCCTGACTGAGAGACCTTGTGCATGCCTTTTTCTATGCTTGTCTGATTCCCATCACAGAAGAATGAAAATGACCCTGGAATATTTCCTCCTGACCAGAGGAGCTGTGTCAGATGTGGAGGGAGAGTTGTAACCAGGTTTTGAGATMCACTCCATGTTTGTCCTCAGTGTGAGACCCTATGTGGGCGAGCAGGACCCCGGTGTAGCCTGGGACCACCTCCAGGGTTTGGAATACCTTATGTGCCTTATTTGTAAACCACCACCCATACACAGACAGCAAAGCAACTTTTGTGCTCTGAAGAGTTACCCTTGAAACCCCCTGGTCTTTGCCTGGACAGTCTAGCCAGCAGTTTTCCTGGATAGAGCAGGGATATTTATGCACTTGGGTGTAGAGGGGGTTAAGATGGGCTCCAAGGGAGGAATCCAGTGGGAAAGAACAACTAGAAATATTACAAGTCCTGCAGTAAAAAGTAACCAAGGAGAACTGAGAACTTTCTAGCAACAATCTACATAACTGACCAGAAGAATCTTGAGAGCAAACTTCTTGCTCACCATGACTAAAAAGGGTTTTCTCATGGCCTGAAGCCAAAGTCATCATCTTCTTCTACTGAACCAACYCCAACATACTCTAATCCTCCTTTTTAATAAGCTATCAGCAAATGATACAACTGGGCCTGTTATAAAAGGAGTGCTGCTCTCCTGGCTGAAAACATCTTCATTGCTGTTCATCCTAAATCTTGTTATATGTTGCTACTTTTTATATCAATAGTTCTATTGCTCCAGTTTTCTCCTATCTCAGATCTCCATTCTTCTTCCAAATAGTATTTGAGCTGCAGAAGAGTGCATTCTTCCATGTAAACATCCCTCTTCTCATGAATATGATTTTATAAATAGCCAAGATCCAATTAGTCTCCTAGAATCCTGTTAGCATTGTTGATGTGCTGCTAGTTTCATGACAATCTAACTAAAAGCTCTGCGTAATAAAATTATTTACTTTCTTCACTATATTTAACATTAAAGTCAAATCATCCATATTAGTACTAAAATGAATTCTCATTATGACAATTTTTTGATTGTGTTACCTAAAGGGAGATAAATTCTAATGAATGTATCAGTTTGACACCTGAGTGAAATACAGCTCAAATCAGATTGATTTTGGATGTATTTTTAAAAAGAAAACTGTTTCTCAGACTTTATAAATCCCATTATAGGTCATATCCTACATACCACTCCAAATGCAATAAATACAACTACTCAAAATTGGAGAAATTTGTGTAAATTAGGATATTTATTGCCAATGTACATGRTTATTTTTGTCAACCCAGCAAGCGAGGAGTAACAAAGAGCTTGTGGCAAAGAATGACAAAGAGGGTGGTAGACCAGTGAAGAAATTTACCAGAACAGAGAGAAAAATACAGCATGTCTAAATTAACTGGTATTAAAGTTCTTTATGGGTCCTGCATCTTCAGCCTGGTGCTGAAACATACTTCTGATACTTGCTTGGCCCTCCTCTTTCATTTGTGCGTGTTTAAAACAGACAGGCATAGATGAAGTGCATTTAAACTGCCACTGTTTTGACAGAGCCCCATGGGACAATCTTCTGATAAGGCTCTGAGAAATGGTGAGCCCCAAAGCACAATCTGATGTCTTTTATGGGCTACCTTTTGCTGAAGTTGGTTTTTTCCACTCAAATTTCATTCATAGCTATTGTCTTTCAGTTGAATCACCAGTATATCTCTTTTTCAAATATGAATTTCAGCAAAAGAATTCAACTTTGCTTTAACTTCTTTTTAGTCAGAATACCTGCAGATTGCTAAGAATAGTTTTTGTTTTTTCCACTTCAGATAAAAATTTCCGTCCATACATTCTTCTTGTTTTTAGTTTGGCATCTTGACCACAGGCTCTTCTGTTTCTTCTTTCATCTTATTATTAAGTGCATCAAACCATGTTTAAAAATAGCGGTTTGAACTCTAGGTTCAAACTCATATTCTCTTCTTTTATATAGTATACATTAACAAAAATATTAATTGCTCTAAAGAACTTGCCTTTTTAAGAGGTGTCCTTAAGATTGCTTCTTAAGGACAAAATATGGTGAAGCTTTCCCAGGCATTATGAACACCATTTTTTTTTTTTACTGCTTTTAGAAATAAAAAGTTGCTGAGGGATGTCAAAAATTGTCAATGAATTAATCAGTCACTAAAGTGGGAGTCTTTTATGAGCTGGTGTCAGAATAGCCTCTTCTGTTTGCTTCAGTGCCCTGGTCTCATTATGTCATCCAATCTGTCTGTCTYCTGAACAGGGGTCAGAGAAGTCCTTTGGACTTCATGGAACCATGTTACAGATCCCTCACTCATGACTGGCAAAAATAAAAAGAGGTTGGTAATTTGACTACACCAACTATGCCTATTCGCTGAAGTTGGAAGTCAAGACACAAGCTCTGATAAAAGTGCTCTTTGATGTCTTAGTAGCTCATTTGGTTTTTCTTGAGTTTAGCTTCAGTAACCGAGTAATTTAATAATAAAGACATGAGCATTAATGCTCATTTGTAGTCATTCCAATGTAATTTGTTATTTTGTTCTCATACAGAGCTGTAATAGTGCTTATACACTTTTTTTTTGGTGGTCAGTTGYGGCAGGCCGAGAGGCTGCCCCAAGCCTGGCTGCACTTACTTGGAGGGGCAATGATTTAGTATGAGCCCTCTCTAGCCACAAAAGACTGGCAGCTTTAGGCTGCCAGTATGTGGCTCAACTCCCCCAGAAGGTTGTTGCCTAGGAGCAGGCCCTGGTGAGCTGAACTTCCAGACTGTTCTGGAAGGTTCGCTCCCAGGGGCCTCTTCAATTACTTGTTACTTTTATGTTTCTTGTTGGATGCCCAGATTGTCTGTTATCTTGTTACCCATTGTTATTGGCCCAAGTTGTAAATCCCACCCCTGGTTAAACATATATAAGTCCTTGCTCTCCCTGGATCCGGGTGCTTCAGACCCAGCAATCTTTGGAGTCTGGAGCCCCAGTAAAGAAAATACTAAGGACTGAGGAACCCATCTTGTGGTCTTTCCTGCGCCGCCTGCTTCCCCTCTCCACCAGGACCTCCTGAAGCCTGCAGCCTAGGCTGCCTGACAAAAGAGCCTGAAATCACCCTGTGTGCCTGTGCACCTGGGCCAACAGGGTGGTCTTCTAAGAGCCTCTGCCAGGAATATCACGGCACCTCCCAACACCATCGGGCCGTGACCGCAGCAGTCAGTGCCTAATTTTCTGTCACTCTGGAAACTGGGAAAGCCTTGTTGTACACATCAGTGCCTGTGAAAGCTCTTTAGTTTATTAGTTAGAAGGTTCTTGTGATAGTAGCTCCTCTGACAAATGTATTCTCAGTTTTCTACCAAAAGCCTCAGCATAGTCTGTATGGCAGACAAACTAAGAGAGTTAAAGTTATCTATTAAATTAATTAGAAGGTTGATCGAGGCTTAGCAGAATTCCTTAATTATTAACAAATTCTAACTCCTTATTTTATTGAAATGCAAAGGTTTTGACAGCTGTTGAAATATATATTCCCACAGCCTGTATAACTGTACTCTACACATGTRTGTACATACAGAAAGTCCCTGACTGACCTGATCAAGTGCTAATGATGTGTCTTCTGTGCATTGATTCAACACCTCTCCTGAAATTATAGAGTCACTTAGGACACATGTGCTTTGTACATTTTGGATTTAATTGCTTTTTTGCTAACTACATTATGACAAGAGTATAAAGTGAACTAAAAATGTTTTAGGAAGAAGTACAGTTTTCCTAAATATTCAGAGGATTGAAATGCTTTTTCTAGATGAAAATTAAGGAGATTTTTTAAATGAAAGCCTGAAAAACARATATGTTTTAGGTAATGTACTTCACAGTTCCATGTTAACCTTTAGTCACAGTTGTAGGAATGTGTCACAGACCTGCACACTGTAAGAGGTGCCAACACCACAAAAGAAGATCTGGGAGAAGTGAACCTGAAATAATCCTGAACTGAATAATGATAATGTGAATGCTCTTGGGAATTGTGACATAGAGGAATATAAGCACAATCTGAGTTATGCAAGCCGTGCCCAGTTCCAGCATTTGATGGTCTGTTGTTCACTCTTGCTAGGAAGTAGGTGATTTGCCAGTGTGAGCTCCAGGGCAATGGCTAAAATGTCATGGCAGCTAGAACTGGCTTGGCATGGAGGGGTGGAGTGGGCAGGTGGGTCACCTGAACTCAGGTAGGATCTTTCCACCATCCTTACGCATCCAGGGTTTTGCCTTTGTTTCTTAAATACCTCTGTAGTCTTACATGTAAGCTATTCCAAGGATTCTCCAGATTGATGATTTTATCCAGTGTCAATATTAGGAAAAAAAATTTTTCTGTAAATTTAGCCAGTGTTTGCYTTGCCCCCAGCAGGCAGAGAGAAGGTGATTACTTCATTCTTTCTTTAAAGCAAACCTTATGCCAAACTCTCATGCAGCAGAGGATTGTGAAAGACTCTATTTTCTTTGCCCCTGCAATCTTTTGTCCCCCATTATGTTTTCCCATATCATGGAGCCCTCAGCTAGCCAGGGAAATCCAATAAAAGCCTCAGCAGTTGTGGTCAGGGCAGCTTCATTGGTGCCTTCAGTGCTGCTCTTTTCCCCTCCCTAAGCCACTGCCTCTTTTGCAAGCTTTCAGGGATCCTTCCCTTTGCCCCCTCTGAGCAGGTAGGAATTGTGACATGTTTCAGTAATTCCCTTTGCTAGATTGCTTCACATAGCCAATTGTACAGAAACTTTCGAGAGGCAAGCTTGTAACCAGTTCCTAAGCACTGTGGCATCACAACCTCTAGAAGCAAAGACTATTACTTTTTATAATAACTTCTGAGATCAAGCTTCTGAAAGGTTAACTTGTCTAATTCTGTGGCTGACATAGTAATGTTGAGTTGAAAGTAGAAAGTTAAAGAGGGAGAAACAACTTCTAGTATGAGCTATAAGAAATATGTGATCTTTAAATTCTCCTGCATGCCACATTTATCAGAGACTGAGCCTTGCTTAAGAACAATAAAGGGAAAACAGTTTTCCTGAATGACTGCAGTATTGAAATTCATTTCTAAACACAGAATTGAAGAAAAACTTCTAGTTTGTTTCACAGGGAATCAGATCCAAGCCCAGGTCAGTATTATCTTTTTTCAGATCACAGACAGCCAGTTTGAGTCATTAGAGAGAGTTACAGCTAGTCGGCTCTGGAATATGAAAATGGTTGTGGAACAAGGGAGATTCTGAATCAGAGTTACTTTTTAAAATATTTATTATTCTTCAATTCTGTAGTATGGAAAATGCATACATATTTATGTGGGTTACCTTTTTTTTAAACTAAATAAAGGCATCAGAGCGACCAGGAGTTGCAATCATCTCAATACAGACAAGAATCAATAGATCTGTGAATAACTKATTGCGAAAGTGTCCCTTGTGGAAACCATTTTGCTATTGAATAGAGCAATGTCATTTTCTTTTCCTGTTTCTGCTAGGTTTTTGTCTCACTTTAGCTTGTAGAAATCTTCTAATTTCATTTTAATTTAAGACAAGAATTTGCATAAGAATTAGGTGAGTAGTTTCAGAAAAAATCTCCATGACAACCAAAGCATTTTAGATAAATTAACATTTATTATATAGAACCAAATTTTTTTTAAAATTGGTAGCACATACTGGCATGGGAACACAACTTTTATGTATCTCAGGCAGTGTCTTGCCTGTACATGAAGTACATGAAGTAACATGACACAGCTAAGATGTGGTGCAAGGGTTTCAGGTAAAGCCAGCTAGAGGTAGAAGGAAAATGACCCTAAAAAGAGTAATGGCTTTTTAAAATGTTGCAATAGTTATAAAGGATGGTCTGCAAAGAAAATATAAACAGTGCTTAAAGAAAGCAAAACAATGTTGGAAACTGATAAAGTATAATAATTTTTACTTAGGGTAAAATTTTTACCCTAAATAATTTTTACTTGGTCTTAGATGGCCAAGTTGATTTAGTAGGACTTTGCAAGCCACATGATATGTTTCTAAATTCAGCTAATATTCAAATGCTACCAAYTCCATATGGGGGAGAAATAGTATTTATAGCAGCAACATTAAATGATCGCTAAATATTGCAAATTTTAGAGAAACTCTTTAGATTAATTAGCATAAAACTAAGTGCATTTGCTAATATGAATTAAGGCAGGAAAGCAACAGCCTTTACCTGCTCACATTTCAGACACGACTGGAAGATGTGTAGAGTGGCCCATGTGGGAGGGAAGCAGAGAAGAAAAGCTAAGAATAGGAGAACTAGTGCATGTGAAGCATGTGGAAGGAAAAGGTTTGTCAAAGTGGTAAGATTTCAAGTTTTCTTGATCAGCAGGGGTTGTGAGGAAATGCAGAAATATTCATTGTACTGATACCGATTTTGATACCAATGAAAAATAAAAGAGAGGCTTTGGTCTCAGGGTCAGTGGTCTTCACTGAAAGTTTCAGGCATTGCCACAGAGGCCCAGAGTGGTTCTGTGGAGGGGGGAAGGGCATTCACCCTTCTACACTCTTAGCTGAGAGCTGTCACTGTAACAGCATCAGCAAATGCTGGCTTTCAAATGTGTTCTAGTCAAGTGTGAAATTGTATATTAACATAATTTTAATATTCCTCTGAAAATTAATTCTAAAATGATGCATTGGGATTCCCCATCTCTTTCTTCATTGATTTTCAGGTCTCATGTGTTTAGCTTAGCAGGACTGTATTCTTCTTTTTTGTCTTCTACCAGTAACAGAGTTTCTGCTGAGCAGGTGTGGCCACTACCTCCCTCCCTTTACTGGGATGGCTCACTGCTTTCCTTCACACAAATACAGTGAATTACAGCATAATACCAGGAAGAATGCCCCAAAAGGAGTAAAATCCATTACATGGTCTTCCCAAATTACCCTGGAGGCTGCAGGGGTGTGGTGAATGCTGGTAAGAGTTTATGCATCTGCAGATGTAGACTCTGATGAAGACATGCAACATGGAAACATTATTTTAAAAGTAGCAAGAGCTGCAGTTCTGTGGTACAGGGGTTACACTGAAAACCATGTGCAAAACTAAAGAATTTATACTGCAAGAAAACTTCCAGTGCTCACAAGGAACAGAAATACTGGAAAGGCCGGTTGGAATCTGCCAAGGATTTCAGCAAATTAGGAAACACTTGAACACATACATGTGTTTGGCGATGGAAGCTGCCAAAATATGAACTGTAGGAGAGCATGTGTACCCAGAAACACATTGCACCATTTCTACATGTTTGCTGGGCAGTGTGATGCTAAGGGTGGTTTTGCTCACTGCTAAATCTGTTATCACATGGCAAGGCTCTTCCACCTCTGGGCAGCAGGAGCAGCTGAAGGAGCATGATAACACAGATTTCTGTGGGGTGCCCAGGCCCTGCAGGCAGGGCAGGGATGTGTCTCAGCACCATGGGACTGGGGCTGTTCCCAAAGGACATCTCTGATAGCACTGAGAGAGGGCGGTGAATAGGGGCACCCTGGGAAGTATTTCCCCGCTCCTCTATAAAGAAGGAGGCAGATTTGTCTCAAAYGTGATGACATATGCTTGGAAAGACAAAGAAAGAGCCAGGTGGTACTTTGAGAAAGCTCTGGTTTGCTGTCCATCTAGTAGACATTCTGCTAAATGTGTGTCTTGATGTATAAAAGTGTACACAAGTGGATGAGCATATTTCAATAAATGTGTATGTATAACCATGAAAAAGGAATCCTACACAAATCATATTGCATTTTTGCTTGGTCTATGATGTCTTCATTTTGAAGTTGCATCTTATATTTCATGGATAGTTGCAGAACCAAATTAAGTGTTTTTCCAAGGATTTTTTATGGTTTCAAACAGTTCTGGATTCCCTTCTGTCTTCCTCATAGTTTTTTTCTTCAGCACTCTTTTGGCCTATCTTGCTTATTCATTGACAGCATATCAAAGAGAATATTTAATTAGTTCCTTATTGCTGCTGTTCCTTTCTTTCTGTCCTCTCAGCAAAAGCTTAGTCGTCCTTCTCCTATGTTTTTTCAAGGATCATCCTGTAAACTAGATATAAATAGCTGGGGTTTGCTTCAATAATAGTGAAATATTTCTGCAGGTTTCCTCCCCGTTATAGAAAAAAGGGCAATGAGTCACTGTTAATCTACAGGCTGAATTTGAAAAATTATTTTAAAGAAGAATCATTGGTCTAAGGTAGGAGTCATGCTGGCACACCTACCAATTTGTCTTGTGTAAACTATCACATGGAGGATGCAAAAACTAAATATGCAAATAATCCCCCAGCATTACTATATGATCTAAACTACAGAATAATCTTCTTTCAATACTCCTCCTTACTGTCTAATAGGCAGGTTTTAGTTCTAAAGCAGAGTACCCTCAGAAATAAATGTTCAGTTTTAGAAAGGGATATGTCTTTTTTCATTTATTGCCATCACAGACTATTAGGTTTTGTATTTGCTAGATTATTATTGATTAAGATTAAGTTTTCTATTCTCAGTCTGAATTCTAGACTTCTGGAAAACTGGGAAGTTAATCTGTTATTGGCTTGCCAGTGCATGTTAGTCACGTAGCAGATGGGTTGGGTCCTGTGCATTGCACAATATTTTTACAATTGTTTATTATTGCTCACCAGAAATATGGGCTCACACTTCATTAGATTTATTCATTTTAAAGTGTACACTACAAGGCTTTATCTACAAGGTCTGTGTGTTTCTTCTGCTATGTGTTTAATATAAATAATGAGAGCAGCATGCTATTCTTACCAGCATATATTGCCTAAGTCGGGTTGGACTCATCTTGAGGTCAAGAGGGCAGTCTTGAGTGTCTCTTTGACTTTTCCCTTGTTTCCAGTGGTCAGGTAATTAGCATTGGTTGGACATTTACAGGAAGCTCCTCTTTGATTTTGGTGAGAGAGAAAAATACAAAGTTGTAGACTGCCTTTAAGGTTTTGGGGGKTTTTTTTCACTTCCCCAGTTTATATGTTTCAGAAAGGTAGAACAAAGACTGAGTTACCACACTGAAAAAAGAGAATTTTTTTTTTTTTTTTATTAAGAGAGAAATATAAATTGAATTGTAACTGCATTATTTCTCTGATCTTAGTCTGAGGCATGTTGGAAAATCAGAGAATTCTAAATATTCTTTAAGCCTTAGAACCTGCCTCATGCATTTCTGAGGTCAGGTGCACAAGGTTATCCTGCACATGGTGGACTCAGTGCATGGGGCAGGGTGAATGCTACAGACAGGTACATCTGGCTGAAACTAAAAATGTTATTTGAATTAAAAAGGAGGAGGAAGCAAAGCCAGCATATTTTGGGGGAAGAGCATCACTGGGGCCCCGGTCTCACAAGGTAATCCAACAGAAGAGGATAATTTAGCCCTGAAATGGCTAAGGTGTAACGTAGCCTTCAAGCATAATGTAGCATTTTATTGTGTAATTTTTAGATTTCTGTAACCTCTTTCCTATACTTCAGGCTATAAGCCTAATATAATGTCTCAGTGAGTAAGATTTGCTTTGCTTTCCCCTTATGGTGATAAATTCCAGTTAATCTGTCCCTAATGGTTTAAACAGATGACCAAAACAGGAGAAGGGCTGAAGGCACAAAAAAAAGCAAAGGTGTTAAAGCAGTGCATGTTACATTGACAGCTAAAGGGTTGCCAAAAAACCCGAAGAACCTAAACCAAACATGTTCCTAGAAATAATCCCAAGCAATTAGGCAGCAAAGAAATAATGACGAAATAGAAGAGCTGCTTGAGAGGGATTACTTGCTGTTACAGCTGCCACATGAATAGACTCCATTCTCTGTGAACACGAGTGTAAAGGTAAAGTAATTGCAGCTGATAGGGAATATCCCTGTGTAGACTGCTTTCCACAGTGCCATGCTTGTTGCCTCTGTTTCTGGTGGAGTGCTATCTTTGCATTGTTTCTTATTTCTAATCACTTGATTCCTCTAATGAGTATAAAGTAATGCTTTTCATATRTACATTAGTCACACCTTTCCTGGCAGTTTTGTGAAGCTGTGAGGAGCTGCACTGATGGTAACTCAACATGAATCTGTTATTTCAGTAGAAGGAAGTGATAAAAAGTCCYTGCAAAGCAGGAGCTGTGGGGAGAAAGGATAGCATTCCTGCCACCAGCAGAGCCTTTTTATGACTGGTGGGACAGAAGTCTTACTTCAGACATAAAAGGTTCCTCATTGTACTGCTTCATGAGGCTTTAGGGTATTGTTTTATAAAACTGGTTTGTCTGCTTGCAGAACAGCATTTTATAAAATGTCTTGTAGGCACTACAAGTTCTGTTTCTAGACAGCATCTGTCTATGTTTTCTCAGGCTTTGAAAAATTAATGCAGTAAAAATAGCAAGGCTTCAGATCAAAAATCTGATGCTTAAGGTAATTCTCCAAGCAAAAATTATTGCAGATTACAAATACTATGATCAGTTAAAAACATTAGCAAAAGACTGTTCAGTGTCTTAAATAGAGTATTAGGATATCTTAATGATAGAGCCTTCTTTACTAACTGCTTCTATGTCATTGTGCAAATCTGTGTCTAATGCTGACTCCAAAAAAGTAACTTTTCCGAAAGAAAAAATACCCGTAGTTGTAAAAATACCTGTGTTTATTTGCATATCGTTTTCTACTGATGGAGAAAAAGACAGTTCAGCCCATCACACTGGAAGGATAATTTGAAACTAGTAAACTTTTACACCAACATTTTCTCTTGAATAATTCAGATCCATGTGTGCATAGCATAGTGCTTTTGTTTTTGATCTTACTATCTATCTGCCTAAATAACTAAATGAGGAGGAGGGGCTTAAGTTATATATAAAAGTGAAAAATCAGTTCCTATATGTTGATTAGTTTTGTCTTTCAGTAATTTAGATTCCTTGAGTGTCACATAGTTTCAAAAAATTTGAACTGAATGTGCACATATTAAGAGCATCTTATCCAGTTAATATTTTACCTGCTGTGTTTCACTGTTTATTCACCTTAATGCCTAATTGTGTTACTTTTTTCTGTAGGATTGTGGAAAAGGGGTACTACAGTGAACGRGATGCTGCTGATGCTGTCAAACAAATCCTGGAGGCAGTTTCTGTGAGTATTATCTGGCATCTCATGCTCAGCACCTGATCTGGCATCCCTGGCAGCTCAATAAATACTTGTGTGTGAAAGAGGCAGTGTGCACAAGTTTCCTCCTACAATTAATTGCATATTGATACCTTTTAAGGTAATCAGTGACACTTGGAAGAATTGTACTTCAATCACAATGACAGTACTGTTGAGAGAGCAGAATAATAATTGTTTCCAGTAGCTTTTGCAGTTTCTAATATACCTTTTTCCTCTACATGTTTTGTGCTTTTCAAACATTGGAATTTTTATACAAAAATTTCGCATTCTATCACTTAGAGAAAGGCATACAGACTCTTGAGGAAGGCTTCTAGTGCCCATATACAGTATATCTGTACGTTTTCTGTGCTTCTTAGTCACTTGTAGCTCTTCTATCTGATTTCACACCAGATGTTCTTCATACCAGCAATCAGATGCTGGGGAAATATTTAAGAAATTAATTTGTCCAATGTCCAGTGTATGTGTTAGTTCTGTTCACTTCCAGTACAAAAGAGAGGGGACATGTTAGACAAGCGAAAAGACAGGTCAGCCTGCAGGGCTCATGTGAAGGATGTTATTGGTGAGGCAGGTTCTATGTAGGCCATCCACGGAGATTCAGTGTCAAAGAATTTGTCCTCAGAAGACAACTGGTGGTGGTGACTGGCTTCTGCAGAAGGTATCTAGAARTATGAGGAGATTACTGGTTACAACAGTAATTCTGTTCATCAGAAGGAACAAGCCAATCTGGGCATGTTTACCTGGGATAACAAAGTACCTCAGTCTTTGTTAGGGACTGAAAAGTCCCTATTGGGTATTATTTGTGAGCTTGTTCACACCAAATAAGATGTGAGAACTGGTGTTTATGACATTAATTGCACATACTGCATGTTCACTTCGTGGTCCCTTCTGAATGATCTAATGTCTACTGTGTCACTCACATCCAAATAAATCTAAATTATGTATTTTACAACATATTATAATGCATTTATATAAACTTCTTAAATTGGCTCAGAATATTTTCTTATTAGTAATTGTTTCTTTCAGGTGAAGTGCCCCAGTTAAGATGGCTCTACATTATTTAAYATTCTTTTACAAAAAAATTATTACTAAGTTCTGCTGAAACATATTTCAGAGGATGTTTAAGCTCTTTATTTTAAGTCCAGAAACAAGAGAAAAATCTTCAGCTTCTATGAGTTGTAATAGCTTGGCTGAAATCARCAGAACAGTGATATATGAGAACTGAAAAGATTATTTTTATATAAGCAATACTTAGGATTTCTATGGGTCCTTGTACTAGATCTCTAACTAGGATGAACTGTATTGATTTCTGCTCTTACAGCTGACACTGAACACCAAAGCAAAAGCTGGAAAAGCTGTGGAAGTGGCAGTTCCCAGCTGGGATCTTTACAGCCCTGCTGATAGGTTGGGGCTATAAACTTGACAGAATGGTGTTTGTGAGCAGGACACGAGTTATTRCTAGAAACTGGAAAATGCTGCTGCAGCAGAATAATCTTTTCAAAATAGAAGGAAATTTATCCATAGGTCATTCTTAGAACCAAATATTTGTACAATTTGTACAATAGGCAATGCCAGTGAATACCCTTCTGGCACCACGTAGGCTTTTTTGACCCATGTTATTTTTATAAATTGCTCTTTGAAAAAGCAGCATCCAGCCTTTCTTTTGCTGACCTCTCTTATACTAAATGTTTTATAGGGCCCCTGTTCAGGGCTAGTGCTAGAGTCATGGATCTATCCTTGCAGTGGATCATTAACATGAGGAGGTATTATGTCTTCATCTAGCAAAGGTTTTTATGAGATACTTCTAAAGAATTTAAAGAGAAGTGTAGAGTAGAATTTTAAAAGCACATAAATATTTTTTATTCAATTCCTTTTGAAATTGTAAAGCAAATGGACATAACAGACTAATGGATAAAGCTTCTAGGTTTAATCTSTTTTTTTAATACCTGAATACCTTTAAGCCCAGATCTAACTGGCTTACCAAGAATAATCAAGCAACCAGAGTAGCACACAGAAGATTATTCTCAATCTTCATGTCACAAACCATCATAAATATACCAGACATCTGTCATCCCAAGATCAGAGAAAATAACAAAACCAATACTGTTCTGTTGACCTCCACATTAATTTTGCCTTTTTTCACAATTTTCCTTTCTGCTGTTTACATCTGATCTGGAGTTCCCAGCCAGTGACTGTATTTGCCCTTAGTGGGAAAACATTACTTTATTTCCCCCTCTCTTCTGCATTTTTGTCTTTTCCATTATTCTTTCATTGTTCTTCAAGCTGGGAGATTGCTTAATTCATAAGATAAAAGGCTTATACAAAACTAGGTCAAACCAATGTTCATCCCTTTAGCTCTTCTGCTGTGCTGCTCAAAGCAGGTAGAGAGGTTTTGTTGCTATCTCACAGCACCAAATGGAGATGAGATGGAATCTCATGATTCCCTGAATGAGTTTCATGCCTAAGGAGGAGGCATTGGAGGGCAGTCTTTCTTGGCACACTATTGTCATTTCTCTCCTCTCAGGGAATGAGTTGCATGCAGTGTGGTCTCCTTGCATACTTACTCTAGTAGCAGTTTTTCTTGGGGTTTTTTGTAATGAATTAATTTCTGCATGCAGATATCCTGAGGCTAGATCTTCACTGGGTATCTTGCAGAATGAATTATTGATGTGATGATATCTAAGTAGTCCTCAAAAGATTGGTCACAAAAGGAATATTGCACACTTCTTTAAAAGAAGAACACACATCTATTTTTTAGCAGGTCAAACTTTAAAAAATTACACTGATTTTTTTTTTTAATGTATACTTTAAAAATCTTATATTGGTCACTAAAAATAAATTTTGTTCCTTCTTACCTATTCTGCATTAGTGTCAAAGGTATAACTTTCTGCTTAGGAGTTAAATTAATCTTTTCAGTATATTAAAATTTGAAATCAAGTGTAACAGTTTAAATTTTTGTATTTAGGGTATTTATTAGCATATGTACTATATGTAGTTTTGAACTCATCCATCAGTCTCTAAATTAATTTCCCATCAAATTTTACAATAATTTGTTTTCTTAGATTGTCAATTATGTTGTCTAGATAGGAATATTTTCCTGAAGTTATCTATGGAACTCCCTCCATTTCTATTTTTAATTTAAATTTTGTACCTCTTCAAGCTTCAGTAAAGATCTGCACTTCTGTTTAGTTCCTTGTCATCTTAAATTCACAGGGAGCCTGCTGAACTGTGAGGTTTGGTGGCAAAGCCTGAGGACACCTAAGCAACGTGCTGGTTTGAGAGAGAAAATCTAGATTAAAGGCTTCTATTAATTTCAGAGAATTTTGATCTGTCCAATAATAAACTGTACGTTAGTCGCTAAGAACTTACTTAGCAGCTTGTAAGCACATTTACAAACTCTGAGGTGTTGGTGTGTCTGACAGTTAGAGCTTAGGCCAAAGGAGCTCATCAGACATCTAAAGACAGGATGAGAATCAAGAGTTGATTTAGATATTTGGGGGTTTTGGTATTCAAAGRAAAGTGTTAAAGAGATGAATATTATGTAGAGGTTTCGTTTTCTTTTTTTTTTTTTTTTTTTTGTATGCAGTCATTGATTTAGTTTTTGCTGGAGATAGAAACAACAGATGTATTTTAGTTTTAACCACCAGCTATAAGGTGAACTTAATCGAGGTGTAATTGTCACAGGTTTCTGAAATTTTGAACAAGGCAAATGTGTTACATTATCAATATATACTTAGCAAAGCCTAAAAAGGATAAGAATTGGGAAGAAACCCGAAGCTCAGATCGGTAGAAAATGAAGTCAAAATTCACAGAAGAAAATGGCAGGGATGCCTAGGTATTACAGCAGAGGATAAAGACTTGTCTAAAATAGTAGCAAAATTTGGGAATACTCTATATAGGAAGAAAAATCCTATGCTTGATTGAAGATACTGAAGAACGTTGACTTCCTCTCTTTAGAAGATTTTGCAAAGGATTTTGGTTTCAATAGAAGAGGCATTTGTACCTTCAGATTTCTTCCCATTCACTGATGAATCCTGAGTGTTTTCTGTCCTCCCTCTGGCAGTAGAGAGTGGTTTTCTGAGTCTGTTCCTGGCATAAGTGCTTTCTATCCATAAGGAGGAAGTTAAGAAACAGCCACTGTTCTGACCTCAGGCTACCCACCAAGCCCTGCTTTTCTGATAGGGAAAGAAGGGGAAGTGTAAAATTTTTCTGTCAAGTTTTCTGTATGTTTGCTTGAAAGTGGAATTTCAGAATTTTGCAGGTTTAGGCCAGATTCAGTATGTCTTTAACTATGTGGTTGTTGCTAAAGACCAGTGCTTGATACTATAAGACAAGAAATTTGCTCAGGAACAGAATGTTGTATTGTATTCCCTGAGAGCATGGTCCACTTTCACCATTCCCCTTTTTAYGGACTCATAGCCTCTTGAAATACCATAAACACTACTTTAGTAGTGGTTGTATTAGACCACAGAATAAAGAGGTTCTAGCAATATTTCTAAAAAGGACTTCCATAATAAAACATGCCTCACATGCACAATAAACCCTGTATATCAAGACAGAGTGACAGACATAGAGGAGGAATATAATAATGGGGGAATCTATTGTTTGCTTGCATTATAATACAGTGAAGGCAGGCAAGGACTGATGGTTGAATTGATATCAGGATGTGTTTTGCAGGTCAATTACATTCATTCTTACTTGAACTAGGAGTATTGCCATAGGCATGGCATACTACTTAATGACTTGCACTAAGAAATAACATCTGTCCATCCTACAGCATTGTTGTTGAGTTTTTATTAAATAAAAAACTCTATTTATTAAATAAAAAATTTCTATTTGATCTAGTCTAGGCAGGAAATGTTTCTTTCTTCAAGATTTGTTTGTGAATCCTCTTGGAGAAGGGTGATTTAACACATCATGTACAGACATTACTCCATGGAAACTGGAAATTGTCTTGGTCTTTTCTTCCATTTGGTGATAACATTTTACAGGGGCTTCATTGGTTCTGTGGGAGACTGTTCTGTCATGCTGCTGTTAAGAGCAAATAAGCAAATAGGTAAATTAAGTTACATAAGAAACCAATTGAAGTGCTGCCCCTTCTTGGGAGAGAAATACTTTTGTKCTTCGAATGTCTCTGAAGCAATGTTCAGTAATGGTTCCATGCACAGGATAATCTGCTTAGAGGGTGAAAGCATTCTTAATGAGTCGGTTCATAATTTTGCAAGCTTACATTTGATTGCTTTTCATGGTTTTTTTAAACTGATTTAAACTATCTTTTATTGTTATCGATGTACTTACATTGTGGGGAGGGTAACAAAATGGGACTTATTCTCACACTAACCTGATTTATCAGCACCTTGATTCAGAATTATTTTTCCAAAAACATTTTTGAGATCTTTTTCAGCTGAGTCCTCTTGCAGCACAGATATTGAAGAAGAGTTGCAGTCAAAACAGCCCAGCAATGCTGCCATCAGCAATGAGGAAATAAGGGTAGTGTATTGGCTATTATCACTAATAGAGGAAATGGAGCAATCATATTTACTGTATTACAGCTAATGTCCAGTGCAGCAAAAAGTTAGGGTCATATTTGCCCAATTGTTACTGTTTTATATTATGGTTTCATCTAAGTAAGCTGTCCTTCTCTTGTTTCGGAAACACATAATTACAGTATTAATTTTGGAAAATATTTGGAAGTAACAATGAAAGTGACTAATTAGTACTTGTTTCGAGTCTCAGCACACCACAAATACAATGCCTAATGATGTTGTGTTTGAGTCAGTAGCATGTACTTAGTCCAAGAGACAGACATTTGCAGGGAAACTGCTGTCTAAGAACTGACTAGGTACTCAAGGATTTGATCTTTTCCTGATTCATCTCAGTGAGATGGCAAATTTTCCTGCTCCTTCATTTATAAGATGTTGAAAATTTTGTGTGAAGAGGGTGCTGATCCCCTCCAAAGGCTGGGTCTACTTGCCTGATTAACTGGTTCTTGAGGCATTGTTTAGTGATGGCCTGGCTGTCTCCTCTAGAGAGGGAATAGCATAGGAAACCAACTCTGTGAGAGTCTGAGTTTTGTCTTCAGACAGCCATACATTGCTCTTCTGTATGTTAGCCAGCACAACACTAGTGATCAGCACAAGCAAAGGAAGAAGACTGTTTATCTCAGACCTTAAACTGTTAATACTCCTTTTATTAAAATAATTTTGTTGCATGTATTTTGCAAACTGTAATGCAAGGATAGGGTACTCAAGTACCTGTTCCTATGGGACACATCAGCATCTCCAAAAAATACATGTTGCTACATGAACTTGGTAGGGCTCTGAAGGCTTCTTACTTAGAGAAGCTCCTAAAGTATCCTGAGATCCTCACACAATGTGTAGAAACAGTAAAAGATTAGCAGCTGGATGCTACAGAAAGAGTCAGAAAAATTGATGAAGACYGAGGAAGTACTAAAATAGAAAACCACCCAGCAGTGCATTAAAAAATAGAGGAAAATTGTTAACTGACACTGCAGGAGTGTCACCAGTAACTGCTGCCCTTCATGCAAACTGTGCAGCCTTGATAAAGTGATAGCASTGTGGATACATATTGCAGTATTTCACTAATGACTGAAAGACATCTGGTTAAATGTCACATTAAAACAAAAGCACCTTTGTAGAAGTCACTGCTTTATCTCCAAAAAAGATCTACTGAAACCTAAGGAAATCCTTTTATCCAGACATCCAGGACTGTGTTTTTCTGTTTCTTAAGCCAAATGTGCCTGTAGGACTAAGCAAGGACAGGCTTGTCTCCTTCTGTCTTGCTGTTCATGCATCAGTAATGACGGTGAGGAATAAAGAGACATTGATTTCAGGAATAAATTACAAGGGAACCTGTAAAAAGAAAGACAATTGCCAAAAAAATTACTCAGTAGCATTATTACAGCCTTATGCAATTTTGCATCTCCAATTTCATAGTA
>CADDXX010000456.1:288069-420309 GCA_902810485.1 Alauda arvensis
TAAATTAACTAAGATAGCAGCCTCTCAGCAGATGAACTGTTTGCCAAATAGTGTTTTTCATTAGGTTGTATGGAAACTTAAGAGAACCCCCATGCATGTGATTTGAAAAAATGTTAAGAGAATTTCTGCCCTTTTTGGGGGAGATTCCTGACATGCCAAGGAGTTGTCATAATCTAAGATTGACTGACACTGATTCCCCTTAAACAGTCTATGTAAAAATTTATCAGTCGTTGTATCAGAAATGGAGTTTGGTGGCTCCATTTCTGTGGCCATGATAGTATGAGTAAATCAAGACTCCTCATTTAATCTCTCAAGATCCCTAACTGATCCCCTGAAATGTCAGCAACTGTGGATATTTTAACTGTGGAACTTGTAATCAATCTGGTTTTCTCCTTTTCCATTTACTGTTTCCTGATGATTTTTATGCCTCTGAGTGACTGATTTACATGATCTYGTTACACTTACTTGCTGGCACGTGAAGAATGCTTTCTGAAGCCTTTTACTTCTATTGTTTCTATCAACAAATCCAGGGAGTGCCTACACTTTAAATTCACACACTCCTTCTTTTCAACTGAGCTTTACACTACTATACTTCTATACTGGAAGAGCCAAACCCCAGMAGAGGTGAATATTGAAGCCAATGTTTTCAGCAATCAGCACCACTCCACACATAACACTTAATTAGATTTGAGTGCATGATTTTACTTCATGAGCTAAAAAATAATGAGATCATGTATTTATAAGAAACAGGCTGTCTTCTTGGTTCAGGTAGTGGGTGATCAGGGCTTTTTTCAGGAGCCTGAATGAAGCACACAGTCCAGAAATGATAGTTCAATTTCTGGACATTGGCAAATTTGACTGTTTGGTGCTGGATGTGAGGATTTTGTTGTATTTTCTGACACAAGTTATTGTGCAATAGTAAGGATGGGCGGCACTTGTAGTGTTAACAAACAGTATATTTCATTATTGAAATGCGCTTTACCAAAAATTCTGCTCAGCTGAGTCCACCTCATGAGCAGCAATAGGAGAAATTCAGCATGCTGTCTGTCAGGAAGTAAACATATGAATCTTTTCTCTCTTGTGTCTTAAAGTTGCTTTGTTTTACCATTGTGGTTTCCTGTTTATAAAATATTATATTTTGTAATTATTATCACAATTTATGGCAATAAAATATTATAATTCTGAGTAATATTTTTGCGAGCAAAATCTAACAACAGTAAAGTTAGGTATAATAAATTATCAGGGTTGCAAATTGGTCTTTTTCCTTGCATCTGATTGTGCCTGCTTCATTGGGGTTCTTATATCTTTCTGTGTGACACAATGATGGATTCTTTTTTATAAGGGACTTGGAAAGGCATGCAAAAAAATCTGTTAAAATTATGTCTTTCATTTAAAAATCAAGATTTAATCTAAAATTATGTAAAGAATTGATAATATATGGTATGGAACATCATTGCCAACAAAAAATTCAACATGGTTTTCTGTGCAGAGACAACCACCCTGGAAAAAGTTTGTGCTTGTGGCTGTCTRGAAGGATGAATAATTGAACAAACTCAGAAAAAAGAAATTTGGTTGCTTCATGTCTCTCATAAATAAGAATTCTTTCTTCCTCAGTTCTGAGAGGGTGCTTCATTATGGTGACTTTAGTCTAAGCATCACATGAGCATTCAGATATATAGAGAACAAGCATCTCATCTTGTAGAGTTATCCTTGATGACTGGACTAAAAGAATCTCTTCTGCTGCCTGCTTAATTTTTTCCACCTAGTGAGAGGGATGATTGGTAATGTGTTAGTTTCTTGTAAAATATATTCAAAATTATTTGATAGTCTGAAAAAATATTTGTTGAAGGGAGCAGACTGACTCCCTATACTTTTTCCTAAAGAAAGCATAGAAGATAAAAATAATGCAGCCAATGTCCTGAAGAGGAGATCTGTACAATCAGGATTTACCTCCTGTATTTTATTTATCTCAACCCTAGTTTTTGCTTCCAAGACCCTCCCTCTGACTTTGTTTCTCATTGGAAATCCAAAGTAGAGAGGATCAACAAGCAAAAAAGTGCTGGTTCACTGCTGCAGGCAGACAAGGTACCACAGGGTACTTCAGATCCCTGTCTAGTGAGAACTGAGAATTGCTTGATGCAAAGGCAACTTCTCCTCAGAGAGGGTCTTCTGCCTCTCAGTGGCTGCTTCTTCTTCAGGTTATCAGGGCTCTCACCACTATGTGCAGGAGCAGAGGGAGGTTCCTGCCCTGCTCCTGCCAGTGCAGATGCTGGTACAGAGGTGCACAGATCTGCCAGCATCTTTGCTTTCTGTGCAGGTACTGGTGGATGGGTGCTTTCCACAACTCCCATCTTCCAAATGGTGTAGTAGGGTAGTGCTATTTACTCTATACCCAGATTCGGTATATTTATTTTGTAAATTAAGTATTCTGCTGTTCATATGCTTATTGGTGAATCAAACAGATGAATCTAAACCTTTTTTTTATAAGAACAACATAATTTCAGACAAAATACTCTTAACAAATCAGAAGTTATCTCATTTTCTGAAGGATTCATCTTGTTTTCTGTGAAGCCCTTGCAATAATTTTGAATGTATGGTTTTCTAGAAGGGCACACCTGTCAAAAATTAAATTAATAAATCCACAAATAAAATTAGAAGCTTCAATCTCAGTGTGAAGAAAAATCTGGTAACATGTAGAGAAACCAACTCAAAGACAAAAGTTGATATACTTTGCTTTTAAATACCTGTGTGGTCACCAAAATTGGCAGCAAGGATAAGATCCTGTATGTCACTTGAATATCAAATAACCATTTCTAGCCCTACATGTTTTTGCAATTGTTTCCGTGTGAGACTGCAGGATGGCTCCTGTGCTGGGTTGTCACTCATGGAATGAGTAACAATGGAAGTGTTCCAGCTGCCACTTTCCTAAGCTTAATTTCCAAGTTGGGGTCTGTGAAGGATCCCCTATTTAGTCAGATATAGATCTTCTCCCCTTCCAGTTGCATTTTCCAAGTTGCATCTTGTTCCATTTTCTCCATTTCTGCTAAGCAAGCAGCAGACTGAAACAGTTATGTCTAAGCAGATCTTTGAGCATGTGTTTCAGGAATGCACAAAAGGTTTTTATAGTTATGTCTTAGCAATAATGAAGAAATAACTGTTAAAATATCATAATAAGGGTACTTTCCATAGTATTGGATAAGATAAACAGAAGAGTGATACAGTTGGGTTAACATTGCTGCAAGAGAAGTGGTTGGTAAATAGAAATTACCAGCAAAGCATGTATATTTTGCAGGTCTTTTTGAGGTCTGTTGCAGGTAACCAAATAATCTGAGTTCAGGATCACACACTGGTGCACCTGTGCTCTGTGGCTCACATCACACCTCAGGCTTTGGAGGTGATGGGCAGCAGCCTGGCATTGGCAGGGTGGCCTCTACTCCCACATCCCCATTACCACATAGATGTGCAAGACATAGTCCTGGGCTGCACAGCTCCCCATGCTCCAGCCTGTGCCAGATTCCCCAAAAAACAAATGCCAGAGCTGGCTGGACTTAGATCTGTAACTCAGATGACACTCTCTTCCCCAGAAAGCATTTAATATGTTGAAAGCAAWGGTTCGTGAAACGCTGTTACTCTCTGAGTTTGATGTGCTCAATATGATGTTGCACAGAATGGGCATGTGTCTCCTTGAGAGTAAATTATCCATCCTTTACTATATTATTGTTTTACTTACTGTTCTTCCTGGACTTTATTTTCTGTGACCTTTTTTCTTTATTGTTTCTTAGAATTTTTTACTTTCTGCATGAAATACAGACCAATGTATCTAAATAATGAAAAGTCATGGACCAGGTCATAACTTTCTGTCAGTTTTCAATTTTATTGATATGTTTTAAATCACAGAGCTGATGTCTGTCATCTAGGCAAAGAAAATGAAATTATTTAATATGGTGTCTTGGTTTGGAAAGACAGGTGTCTGCTAAGGAAGGCTGGAGCYTCCCTTGAAATGGGAAATGAAAACCTCCTCCCTTCAAATTATTATMATTTTGAAACTAAGGGGCTCTCAGACAAAGATATGGGAATAGGAATAACAGGTCTTTAGTAGCAAAATTAAAATAAAAATGCACTAGTACCAAAAAAACCAACCAACCAACCAAAAAACCTGACAGAATACAACCTGACACCTTGTTGGTCAGGGTGTTGGTAGCAGTCCAATTAAATCATGACCGCAGTCCTCCTGGAATGACAAATGTGGTTCTGTTGAAGCAATTATCCTGTAGAAGGGTGTAGTTTTCCTTTGAAGGTCCACCACTGATGTAGATGGGTCCAGTCTTCCTCTGGGAATCCAGTGGAAACAGGCTGCGGTAGTGTTCCTAATTTCAGATTTTTATCCAGGCAAGAATGCTGGGCTCCTCCCCCTGGGTGGAGCATCTCACAATGGGATGATATAATTTTATCAGTCATGCAGTGAGACTCACTGGTCCATTACAGAAGATATCCCCCTGGAGGGAGGTTGGGTCATGATGGATGGAAGAGATAAAGAACACTGCCCTACCTGGTTTTAACAGCTGGCCCATTAACAGAAGATACATCCCCCTCCCCAGAGTTATGGGGGATGAGTCATGGAAGAGATAAAGAACACTGCCCCAGATGGTAATAGAACGCATACTTTTGGTTACATCTTGCATTGCAACCTAAGACATATGGTAAGACACAGCTAACCAAAAGAGAATAAGTAATCCACTAGGCTATTGTTTTCAAACACTAAAAATCTACCTGGGAGAGCTGAGTTTTGCTTCAGGGCTATGTCCAGTGTGTTGTAAACTTGGCAAGGGCCTTTAGCTAAAATCTTTTTGTGCAACTTTGGACATCTAAAAAGGAATGACAACACCAGAAAAATAAGGTTGGTCATTAGGCTTCCCTGTTGGACCTCCCCACAAGTTACCACAACCACAAACCCCTTCATCACAGCCCTTCCTTGAAGACCAGCTAAAATGATCTCTAGCACAGGCCCTATAAAAATTCTCATCTGCACCCAGAAATTATGAAAGGAGGCTGGCAATCCTTCAAACATGAGACCCTTAAGACCCACAAGAGCCTACTCATCAAAAATGTTGAATGAAAAATACCGTGTACCAAGTGGGGAGTGTGTGCCTTTGAGGAGAGATTGCAGACATGTTCATCATTGGCCTTCTTGACCCTGTTTCTTGTTCTGTTGCTGCAGCATGATCTTGGTTTGTTACCATTGCAGCACTCAGGAGAAGCCCGCATTTTTTCTGATTAGAAAAAGTAATTTGTATTTTGTCAGTTTTCAGTGCTMTAAGTTTCACATAGGGAAGGAAGTCATCTTCCTGGGGGACAGGGAAATGGAATTCTTCACTACTGTTTTGGGGAGTGTCAGAGAGTACAGGAACCTTCTGTGTCATTCCTCCTGTAACCCTGTCCAGTGACAGATGCATTCATGTTTTTGGGTTGATCAATAAATGCAAAAGAATGAAGGGTGGGAGGCCATTAATCCTCTCTAATTCTTAAATATCTGGTCCTTTCTTCACAGTGCCCAACATAGAAACATGTCCATGGTGTTGTGAGGTCAAGAATCTGGCTCTGAGCCCCACCCTGGATGCAAAGTTTTCTGCTGAAATGCAATTGAATGTAGCATTTTGCCTATTGTCCTTCCAATGCAAGTATAGGCCCTTAAGGTTATTTGTATTTGCACAGTAACTAATCACATGAGATTTGAGAATAAGCTGTAGCATTTGGCATGCTGTAATTTCTTCATCTGTTATCAATTTTTACTTGCTCTGAATTTCAAACCTAAATGTGTAAGATTTCTTTCAAATACAAAAGAGTGAAAATTTCAAGTAAGATTTGTGTAATATTTGGCAATGGAGGTAATTGTACAAAACATCTCATGATAGTTAGATTAAAGGACTGCTGTTTCTGTAATGGCATGGACATATGGGATCTTAWCATAATGAGCAACTGATTCCTCTAAGTAATGATTTGGTAATGTACATTGACCAGAGAATGTCAGAGAATGTGGTAAGATTCTTTTGAAGTCCTCTTTTCTTTATATGTATGCTAAGAAAATATAATTTACATCCTTCTTAACTTAAGGGGAAGGTTATCTTTTGTAAAGGGAAAGATTTTTGCCTTTCTTTACTGATCTGCATGGGTTTTGTTCAGTTCAGGAGATTCAATCCCCAGTTGACTTCTAGCTCTGTKGATATTTGCTTTGAATGGAGAGTCTAGCTCCTGAGAATTATTAATTGTACACTTAGAGCCATAGAATTTTTAAAGTCGGTTTCTTTAAACAAATACTGCACTTAGGCAGAAAGGTATTTCTGAGTGCCATTGCATTTCCATTCTGAAGCATCATTGTATTTCAGCCATTTGGAAAGTCACTTAGAAGCTGGCATGGACATTCAACCTTGTGATCTGTCAAAAACTWCGTTTGCTGTGTTTCCTCTGCATTTTGTGTTAATTTCAGAGGGGTGTCTAAGCAGGGAAACATGGTTAACAAACAATATTTGAGTGTTCATTCTAATAGGTATTGTGTTCACTTGAACAGGTAGATGAACTTATCTGCAAATAACACTAGTGGGCTTGTTCTGTTCTTGAGGAATCAACACTTCGAAAGCAAAGAATTTAGGTTTTCATTAACTTAGAAAACTCTTTAATGTGTAGAAAACTCTTTAATGTTATTTAGCAGTGTAGCTGTGATTTGTATTTCAAACAAGTCTGCTCAGACCAAAACATTCTGCATGTAAAATAAACRCAGCCAGCTAAAATAGAATTTTAGAAATAAAGATTTAAACATTGTTTGTTTGGCTTTTAATGAGCTTCCTTACCTAATTTCAACATAAATAGGAATAGACTGTTAGAAAAACAGTGTGCTGTGGGATATAACATGGACACACTGGAATAAACCCAGCATCAAATCTGGTTAAAAAAAAGCTGAGGCTATGCTGGGTTACACTTTCTGAGGCTGTGTACCAGTTTGAAAGCAAAACCAGTGAGAGACTCCAAATCAGAAACACAATTTAATAGAAAACAATAAAATAAATGCAATAGTAAAAAAAAATATATCCCTGACAGAGTCAGAATACAACCTGACACCTTGTTTGTTAGGGTGGTGGTAGCAGTCCACATGATGTAGTCTTATTGAAGCAGTGATCCCATACAAAGATCTGGTAGCTCTTGTCCTCTGGGAATGCAGTCGGTAAGGGCTTGAGCTGTCCCAAACCCTAGATTATATCCATGTGGGAATGCTTGGCTCCTCCCCCCTAGGTGKAGCATCTCACAATAGCTGATGTCATTCTATGAGTCATTTGATTGCCCATTAAGCAGAGGTAGGGCATTGATGGCCCATTAACAGAAGATAGTCCAGRGGGAAGAGGCAAGGAAAACACTGCCCTACCTRRTTTCAACAGCTCATGAAGATGGTRATAGAATACATATTTTGGGCACATCTTACATTGCAACCTAGGACAGGCTGGAAAATACACCACTCTACAGAAAGGATGTGCACACCCTTGTTGCAAAAATGAGGTGTCACTAAACAGCATCCCACTGCCCTCTTCTAAATCTGTCTGGGATGGCTTTGCCCTCTCCAGAAGGAGGGTCCAGGCACTGGAAGSAGCAGCCAGGCATGCTGCCCACCTTGGGGCAGGGAGGGTTTCTTGGAGCCTCAGTTGTGCCTTGTTGATTGATAGAAAATGAGAAGAGAAATCCATGTATTTCTGCCTTCAGCCACCATTGCAACAGCAGTTTTTTATCCAGGATTTGTCTTGAGGAGAAGGAGCTCTCAAAACAAAGGAAATGTTTGTTTCAGATGTGGCTGGAAAAAAATAAATGGTGGCCTTCAGCCATTCACAAAAATACAGTTTTCTTGGTTGCTAAAAAGAAAGCCTCTTTTTTAGTAATTGGATTTTTCTAGTTGTTTAGGGTTCAGAATTTTTGGCATTTCTCTTGAAAAGAAGTGGCTTGTCTTGAGGAAAGGACTGAGATGTCACAGATTCATATATTTAAATGTTCACTACAGAGAAGTATATTCAGTCTCTAAGATGTGGTATGTACAGCCTCAGGTGTTGCATACTGCTAAGCTTTGGCTGAAGCAGATGGAACTGTCCCAAAGACTGAAGCCCTTAAGACTACAGATGGCAGATCAGGTCCTGTCCTGAATTTTAGAATACTTTGACTTCGGCAAGTATTTTCCAAAAAAAAAAAAAAAAATTGCACTTTTTCTAGGGATTTTATTAACTCATTCTTGTATGAGTTTAGTTCACACTGAGTAATCATACCTCCAGAATTAATCTTCTTGATTTCATGCAGGCTAGGCAAAGGGAAGAAATATGCTCTGAATAGGGAACTACAAACTTACATGCCCTTTCACAAGAAAAAGAAATGCAATAAAGCCTCAGCTGAAATAATTTTATTTCTCTTTTTCAGAGTTTTTTGAGTTCTTTTCAGAGTTTAATTTCATAACTCTGCCTGCTCCAGCCATGTGATGGGCAGCTAGTTGCCYGCTGCTTCCTTGCAGGATGGTCACAAAACCGGGCCTTAAAATCCTGGTCCCTCAAGTTTAGTAGAGGGATTGATGTGCAGCACCAGATACAAAAGTGCAGCTCCACATGGAAGTTATGTTACTGAAAGCGCTCATTCTTAATTTTGCACCAGATGTTACAGGTTAAATGAACTTTCTGTCTTCTAAAGAAAATGTATCTGGTTTGGTTCAGTTCTTGTAAGATGTGCTGGTGTACATTTGTATGCATCCAGTCATCCATGTAATGTGATGGTCTGTAATGTAATGTTGCCTGCTCTGTTAGTGTTCAGGAGCACACACACGCATGGTGATTGTATATGCGGGTGCCTTTTATTGAAGCATGAGGAAACCCGGGGTAAAAACCCAAATCAGGCATCAATATTGGATTTCAGATGAACAGGTTTTATACCACTCTGTTTTATAAGTCTACATTAATTAYTAATCCCATGTTGTTCTATTGATTCTATCCAAGCATTAATTCCCMCCCCCCCCMCCCCCCCCCCCAAACACCTATTATATCTTCCCCATGCAGGAGCAGTTTCACATGATCTGGTAATGATAATGCTTGATTTGGTTAGGACTATGGCTATAGCTATAGTGAAGCTAACATTCTGTTCCCAAGGTCTCACTGACCAGCAGGTCCAGGCTTCTCTTTTCTAACCATTCCTTCTAAACACCGCACTCCTCCCCCGTCCAGTTACAATTTTAGAAATAATTTAAAGTCTATTCTTTCTAAATCCCCCCCACTTTGAATCTATTCTCATTATTTCATCCCTAAGCTATTAAAATTTAACCCTTATGCTATCACTCTCAGTAGGTTCTGTGGTAATCTTTTTATGTGAAAAAAGCCTAGTTTTTGCTCATAATTCACATGCATACTGTTACAATTCTGTGATAAAATGTTCTAAAACCTAGRATGAGATAGCTTAAGCACAGTGACAGTTAAGGTAATTAGGTTTGTCAAAGAGGTAGTGTCTTCGTTTGAAAGACAGATGTCTGCCAAGGAAAGCAAGAGCCTCCCTTGGAATGGAGAATTTGAACCCCTTCCCTCTGAATTATTATAATTTTGAAATTAAGGGGCTCTCAGGCAAAGGTATGAGGATAGGAATAACAGTTCTTTACTAGTATGCATAGCAAGGCAAATAAAACTACAACTACAGTATTAACAACAAAACAGGACCAGGAATCTCGAGGGGCTTTGTTTCACAAAGCCCAGAACGTCTGATCTCAGTGCCCCTRCAGGACTATGAGGAGCACCAAGCTGGAACAGCAGGAATGAGCAGGAATTCCAGACTGATTGATGCAATGTATCAGAAGCTCCATGGTTGTAGCTGGGTGCAGGGCTACAGCGTAGCCAAAAGATCTAGAGCAGTGCTGAAGAAGCAATGGGATGAGGCAGTGGCGGCCCAGCTCCAACACAGCAGGAGAAAGCAAGTTCAGAGTTCCYGGGCACACGAGCATATGGTGGTAGATCAAAGTCCAGATAAGACTGGACTTTGGTGGTGACAGTGCATCGTCCCTGCAGTAAGCAACAGCTTGGCCTTCCTCATTCAATGCTGAGAGAAAGAGAGCCTGCAGCTGTCCCCACCCCCATCCTTTACCTGCCCCCCAAAATCGCAATATCTTCTCCCTCTGAGAGAAAACTCCTAGAGACATTCCCAGAGTGTAGCCAGGYGCTACACTCCTCTCCTCTGGTCACTTCTTTTGTTTTTTTGTTTAGGTACCAATAAGTACATGAGAGTTAGTTTCCTAGCAACTTATGGGAAGAAGTTCTAAAAGTAAGAAAGAAACAAATCTAACCCCCAACAGGTAGGTACAGTGAATTCATTTTAATGGTGGAAAATGTTTGCATTTTCATAAGTTTACATAACATTTTTGATTTATTCTTTCTAAATCATGTGTTTGACATTATGCTTGAGAGTTTCTGTTTCCTTGTTTGGAAACAAGATTGGTTTGTATGAAACTGTTGTGACTTTTTATAATAATATTTGTCTAAACACAGTTACTGTCATCTCTGGAAGTTCAAAAAAGCTGAATGATGGCTGCAGCAGCTGAAGTCCCAAAGCTTATTTTCAGTGATTTAGCAGGGAAAAAAAACATACATCCTATACTGAAAAATAGGTGTGCATTTCATAAAAATACAGATTTTACTGTGATTAAATCCTCCATCCTTGGAGATCATCAATGCTGCACTGAAGACAGTGGAGTAAACACAGCCATTAAATTTGGTCTTGTTTGACTCAACAGTTTGGAAAAACCATCCCTGATTTCACGGGTGTGCTCACTTTTGGACCCTTGGAAGGGTGCTCAAATCTGAAATCCAACCTTTTGTTTCCATTGTCTTCATAAGTTCTAGGTTTTTTGGTTTTGCCATCATAGATATATCTTCTCACAGAGCTGTGATCATGAGACCAGCCAGCTTTTTGCTACTGCATTCCTGTTGGAAACCTCCTTTGATCTCAGTGATTAAATAACAGCTGTGGGTTGTCATTCCTCTTTCCATCCTGTCCATTCTTGTCCTGTCAAACRGCATTTGTTTCTTCTCACAGCCTACAATTATTGTTAAGACAAATAAGCCCATATGTTTAATCTCTGCTCATAACATGGACTTCAGGTGTAATAGATTTCTTATTGGTAGGTTTGAATATGATTGCAACCTGTTCTGGGAAAACTCGTATTTCAGGCATCCATGCTCAAGATCAAATAATTCAAAATTAAACAAATTTTCCTGGTCACTCACATAGATCTTATCTTTACACATATCATTTATATATGCAAAATATTGCATCTCACTGATTAATCTTCCTTTGCAAAATGAGAATTTTCATGTTCTCCAAAATTCCCCATTTGTTTTTCAGTCCAGAAAAGTCTCACTAAGTTAAATGTTACAGCATATGGTAGTATCATCAGCCTGTTTTTGCCTCTGGTCTAAACCAGAGTTTTGTGCAGCAGCACCTCTCTCTATGTATGTCCCCTGCTGCATCTGAGGACTGCATGTTTCTGTTGAAAAAATGGCATCACTCTTCAGGAGAGACATGGATCTCTGTACTCCGAATCAATATGATTTCGCAGAAGCCATTTACTGTTTACAGCAAGTGACAGTTACAGATTTCTGCATAGCATAGACACACACACACATTATTTGATTGGATCCTCAGCCTGTCCATGAGGCTGGCACGTACCACCCAGGGCACCCAATTGGCCAGAATTCATTCCCATGCCGAGCCCACTTCTGTCTCAAGTTTACGTTCTCGATGGTCAGTTTCCCAAGCCTCTCAATCTTATTTTAGCCCTGTTTTTCTCTCAGCAGCCTTGATGCATTCCTGAGGCTTGAGTAACAGAACTGCAGGTGTTCAGATAACATCAGAGGGAGTTTGGATGGTACAAAGAATAGCTTAACTCATATTAACAAGCAAATACATTGCTACATCACTCCAGGAGTTCACCCTGTGCACCTAAGCATCTCTGTTGGTCTTGCATTTCCAGCTTATAACTCCTCACCTGTGAGCTCCACAACTCTATATAGGTGTCCAGTAGCAAGAATGATTACTACCCCGGAGGGAAGTTGTTATATTACAGATTCCTGTGGAGCTGCCAACACTGAATGAGGTTCATTTCTAGAGTGGTCTCATGAAACGGGTTATATTTGCTGTGTGAGGAAAACAACAGAGCTTTGTGTACTACAGGACACACTACCAGGATGCTGGAAGATTCATGAATGTAGATGAAGGCTGATGCTTAACATAGATCTTGGAGTATCTGGGTAAGAGAAGCAGTGCAAGGGGGTGTGAGAGACCTAAACAGAAGGAGGCTAAAAGACTAAAACAAACTGTGTGATAATAGAGAAGAGGGACAGACCTTGAAATGAGCAAGAAGATAACAGTAGTTTGACTATTTAGCTGTGTGGAATGAAGAACTGGAGAGAGAAGAAATATAAGGTACCTTGAAACTAATTTGAAAAAAAAAAAAAAAAAGAGCAACAGA
Organism: Alauda arvensis; assembly: GCA_902810485.1. Taxonomy (NCBI): domain Eukaryota; kingdom Metazoa; phylum Chordata; class Aves; order Passeriformes; family Alaudidae; genus Alauda; species Alauda arvensis. The sequence goes on from CADDXX010000456.1 coordinate 300,593, forward strand.
AGCAAAGATGGGTTATAGGCAATCTATTAGCAGGATTATGTGGGGTAAGTTGAAGGACTATAAATACTGGAAAATTAACATAAGTAAAAACCTAAGTAAAAAAATGGGAGACCTCATCATAGACAACTGTATAGAAGCTCAGCCTCGTAGTCTGCAGTGCTATCTTTGGTGTTTGACAGAAGTATCAGTGAAACATATGTTTGCCAATTTTATCTGAGCCTCACAGATTGAAAGATGTCATTTTCAGCAGTACCTTTCCATCACTATTTCAGAGCTACAAGATCTCTCCACACCACATTATCCCTTGAACTGGAGCTAAGCAGCCCATTAAATCATTCCCCTTTGACATGTTAGCAGCCTGAGCTGCTCTTACTTGACAGAAGACATTCCTCATCTGAACTTCTTCCAGAGCATCACTGAGCAGGCAGAAATGTCATCTCYCCTTGCTTGTTTGCAGTGTTATGTGTTCTGGGGCTTTGGCTGAGCAGAGATCATTCTCAGTGTAATGCTCACCCTAGCAAGAACTGAGTTGAGATCAATACTTAAAGATATATTTGTCAGTTCCAGTTCATCAGTGAAATAAAGTACTCCTGGCTCCTTTTTTCCCTTTTGGCCTTCTTACTTTCAGCCTGTGTCTTCCTCCAGCCCAGCTGCACAAAGGGCTTGCAGCCTGCTCTTACCCAAGAAATAGGATTTAATGCATGGAGTCAGATTCCCTAGGTATCAAATCCCATTTCTGCTAATTAGCATAACACACAGAAGCCACCAAAAACTGCAAGTGAAAACTATTCAAAAAGCTGTATATGAGGCTTTAACCTGATGACAGATGTCCACCTAAGCTGTTCTATCCCTCCCTTCCTCAGATGGGCAGGGGAGAAAAAAACAACAAAAAGCTCGTGAGTCAAGATAAGGCCAGGAAAAGATCACTCAGTAACTTCCATCACAGGCAAAGCAGGCTCAATTTCAGGAAATTAGTTTAATTGATTACAGTGTGATAACGAGGAAACATTCTCACTTCTCTCCTTTAACTGTTGTTGCTGTGATGAGGGAAAATTTTCCCCTYCTTAAATACCTTATTGTCTTGGTTTGGAAAGATAGGTATCTATCCAAGGGAGGCCAGGGAAAAGCCAGAGCCTACCCTTGCAATGGAGAATGTAAACCCTCTCCTCCAAAGTTATTACAAATTTGAAATTAAGGGGCTTTCAGGCAAAAGATAGGGGAACAGGAATATGAGTTATTTACTAGGGATATTAAAAATAAAAATGTAGTAGTACAAAAACCATRCCAAACAAAAAGAAAACACTGACAGAGTCAGAGTACAACCTGACACCYTGCTGGTAAGGGTGTTGGTAGCAGTCCAATTAAGTCCTCCTGAAGTGTCAAATGTGGTTCTGTTGGAGTGGAGATGATCCTGTAGAAGGGTGTAGTTTCCTTCTGAGGGTCCAGTGGTGATGAGAAGGGTCCAGTCTTCCTCTGGGAATCCAATGGAAAGAGCCTATCCTGCTAGTATGAATCTCAGGTTTTATCCAGGTAGGAATGCTTGGCTCCTCCTGCTGGGTGGAGCATCTCAAAATGGGATGATGTCATTTTATCAGTCATGCAGTGAGCCTTAATGACCTATTAACAGCAGATATCCCCCCCCCCCCACCATGGAGAGGATGGGTTGTGAAAGAGATAAARAAGACTGCCCCACCTGGTTTTAATAGCTGGCCCATCAACAGAAGACACCCACCCCCTCCCTCCCAGAGTTAGAAGAGATAAACCTCACCAGCTAGTTTCAACAGACGGCAAATAGTATACATGTTTTGGTTACATCTTGCATTGCAACCCAAGACACTTATCCCAGAGTTGCTGTCCCTCTTGCTGATGGTCAGCCTTGGGTAGATCTTGGAGCCAACTGGAACTGTCTCATTGGACTGGGAGGAAGCTTTTGGCAGCTTCTCACAGAAGTCAAAACTTWGCCATGCAAACACAGCACCTTTTAGTATAAAGGGAAAAGAAAAAAAGAATACCATAGCATATAGTCTTCTTAATAGCTGTACTGAGCATCAGCTTAGAAGCAGTTCAGGGTTTAACCTTCACACGCTCCTACTGGAAGATTGCCCTGAATACTTGTAAATTTCAGTGAGGGGTCTTTTCCTCAGTTCTGGCCTAAAAATAGTTATAGGTACTTTATGGTTGGGGKTTTTTTTGTGCCAAGAATGCCTTCGCTTAAGCCTGTTCCTTCCACCCTGCCAGGTGTTTATTGCTATGTACTTGTAGAGGATGGTCAAATCCTCCTTCAAACCTCTATTTTGCATTCCTGAACAGGGCAAATTTGGCATTGTCTCATCAAACAACAGCCTCTCCACTCCTCCACTGATCCCTCATTTTTCAGAACAGGTTTGTCAACACCAAGTTCTGTCCTTGCTTTGTGCTTTTGTCTACTTTGCATTTCTCCTATTGATCTCTATTTCTATTTATGCAACCCTCAGCAAGACCAATAAGACACATGAAGTAATGTTAGATTACTCCACTGAAATCCAGACATATTTACATCTGTGATTGTTGCATGAACTTGACTGATCAGAACTTCTGAAGAGGGGGATTTTTTTCCCTGTAAACAGTCCACAGGCAGGCTGTTGTTTTCTTCAGCATTGGTGTTTATATTCACATTTTCCACTGAACTTAGTCCAGTTGTAGTTTGATACAAGGAGGTTCTGAGATAGGAATGTTGTCACTATTGGCAGGAACAAGGCAGGAACACGACATACACCAAAGTTCATGCAGCAACAGCCGGATTGTATTGTGCGTGTTAAGAATGATAACTTGTACTCCAATTTGTAATCAAAATTTAGTTATTTATTAATTTATGTTCGGCAAAAAGCAGGCAAAACAGCACTGGGTACACGGGGGAATCTGCGCTCCACCAACACACACCACGAAGGCTGGTCTTGTGAGATTTTTTATACATAAAAGCACTTATCAGCAGTTTCTATTTCCTGTAAAGTCTATTGTTTTTGCTTGTATATATGGGTTCTTTTCCTAGTGTCACTTTGGCTTCCTCTGATAGTCATTGGGAGAGAGGCCAAAGTCTTCATTATTCATTCTGTGTTGTCGTTAGGCTTCAGTGCAGTTTTGTTGGCTTTTGTTTTTTGGGTTTTTTTTTTTCTTTCTTTTGCTTGCATAAACAGTTCCATATAGTTACACATTTGCTCAGTTTTCCATCTACTGTTTACCTATCGAGTTGTTTCCCTCTTTCCCCAGCCTTAGTGGCATTTTCTCAGAATTCATCTTTGTACTGGTTTTTCATTCCCACAATTCAATTTCATACATATCTCTTTTCTGACATGAATCATGGTTATATCTCCCAGATGGGGCACCCCTTTATTAGGGCTTTGAATTTCCTGCTCTTAAACACCTGATTCTGTAAGGGTCTCAACTCTGCCCAGCTCACTGGCCAAAGATGTGGGTGCATCCTTGATTCAAAGGGATTGTCTGGGGTCCCCTGCATGAGCTTGAATTCAGCAAATCACCTTCACACCTGGGGGCTTGTTTACTTCAATTCCTTAACAAGCTAGGTTGCTTAAGTATGTGTCTGTCATGGCCAAATTATTTGTGCAGCTTTTAGACCATAGCTGTTACAGTTCCTGCTTTTCTGTTTAAAAAATATGCAAAGTGTCCTTTGTCATCCTTCTGCAGGCACCTTGCAGACAGGATGACAACACAGCATGATGACACAGATTATTTCACCCAACTCAACAAGCCTAGCCCCTCCCAGCCAGTTATGTATCCCATATATCACTGAAGATGTAACTTTCATTTCCAGGAGTTGTCAGGCTAGATTACCAACAATACAAGTTCTCAAAATGCCATGCCACAGGCTTATTACTTGGAAGTTACAAACTTACAACTTTACTCTATAAACAGGAAAGATTTCATCCACTGATCCACTGAACCAAGGGAAAAGCAACCAACAAGGGAAACAATCTCTCTTTTAACTGGGGTTTGTGATTCAACCTCATGACTTGATAAATGCTTAAGTCCTTATTTTTTAAATATATAAAATCCTTCTAATAGTATCAAGTGATTTAAGGTATCGACAGCTTCAGCCATGTAGTAATGCAGTTTTAGACCAGGCAGATATTTTCCTTATAGGGAAGATATATTTTAATTTTACCATAAGACTTAAAAGGAAAAGCCCTAGGAAGTTCTCTGCACTCCTGGCAGCCATTGGCTCAGTGCCACAACAGAGGCATGGATAGGTCTCTTTACCTGTCTTTCAGCAATGTAGCTGTTCTCTATTGGGCAGCTTGCCAAGGACACTGCCTCAACCATTAGATACTTAATGGGCTGCACCTCTTGGCTTTTTCAGGATGCTTTACATGGTGCAATGCTCTCTGCACCTTTGTTTGACTTATTTTTATTTGCATTGTAGTGTTTATAATTTTCTCCTTTTATTAAAACCTCTTCTGTTACACAGCACACCCAAGGAAGTGGTCTCGCTCTTATTTAAGCCTCTCTGTGAGGTGCAGGCACCCTCAGAGAGATTTGATGTATCTTCACATGGCTCACTCCACTCTGGCCACGTGTAAGAATGCATCACAGCCACTCTACTCAGTGGGTCTCACTAGGCATTCCTTTTCAGTTAAAAAAAAAAAAAAAACAACAACATTTTAAAGCACTATGTAGGGGACACTAGTGGGGTAATACATCCCAGAGCTCTAGGAGTCATCTCGTGTTTAGTGAGGTATACAATCCCTTTTAAAGTACTATTTGCTGAATTATTTTAAAATTATTAAAGGAAATGTTCCGTGTCTTAGGTTTCATAGGTCACATCCAAAAAATGACACTTCTTTGTATTTGTAATGTCCTTAAAATGTTAAATTGTTCTGCGAAGGTTTACTTGCTTGGTTATGATCTTAACTTATTATTTGATGGATAGATAGATACAATATTAATAACATCATTTAGTTGCATTTGTTGCATTTATTTATATAACGTCAGAACTATCGTATAGAATTGGTTGGGCTGTCCATTTCTACAAATATAGACAGTCTACAGTACTGTAGACTAAGGTCATTAAAATTGGACCATTTTGTTGTGTAAGGACACACACAAAGTTGTTTCTTGAGGTTGGAAGGAATTGAGTTACTTACTACAGCTGGTATTGTACCGAGTCATCTACTGTGAGAGCTGACAGACTGCAGGGTGTCTAGAAGTTAGAGGAACTGATATTGATCTAACATAATCCTTGTCATTTTCAGAGGTGGTGAACACAATGTTGGCTTAATTAAATAYAGACAATAACATCAAGGTTTTAGATCTTGGTTTTAGTTTACCTTAATGGATGGTGCCTCATTAAGTAAGTGAATATGAAGTGTCCATTTTGGTTGGGTCTCTGTTTCTTCTTGAATGCTGCAGTACTTTAGTCAAATTAGCACTTCTATGAGCATTCATTTTTGTAAAAGTCAATATTGGATAATAGTTATGGACTATAAAAACAATAACACTAAAAGTATTAAACAACATTAAAATAATTAAATTATTATTATATTATAGGTTAAATTATTAATATAATAATTTGATTATGTATCATTTTCTATTCTAAAATATTATTCCATGATATACAATATTATATTACTATTAAAACAATAACATTCTTTTGTAGAATTAAATTACATTTTAAAGAAATGTGTTCTAGGAGATATTTGCAAAAGAAAATAGTAAGTATTGTTGATAGGAACTGTAAAATGTTAATGTCAATTCTGTTGTTTGAAAAACCTTTGAAGTAAATTTAATTGGACTCTCAGAATGTGATCATGGTTAAGTTTTAGAAAAAGCGAATCAAGTCAGAGAAGGTACTATAAAGTAATGAAAACATATGTACCTTTTCTTTCTGAATGCAATATGTAACAATTTAAATTTCTTCAAGTAACAGCTCTACTTGCTCTGATTTTTCTTATAAATGCTCTTGAAAAACTTTTAAGTGAAAGGACATTATTGAATAATGGCTAGGACTTGCAGACTAGCAGCTAGGTAGAGCTAGAAACCTATAAAAAAAGTGTGATATGCAACACTTTGCTATGCTAGGTTTCTTGGTGATAGCTTTGATAAACTATTTGGTTTCAAGCATCTAGTACACTATTTCCACATTTATCTAACAATAAATAGTATTAATATTTATGACTAACATCAGTCTGCTGCTATTTTCTGATGAAAAGTTTGGGACATTTAATAATGGCAAATATATTTGTTTTCATTATCTTGGACTTTTATCCCACAGAAAGACAATGTGATAACACTTGTAATTACTTAGAGAGAAACAAGAAGGTTAGTAATCTCAAAGGGATTAAGCATCCATTTCATAAACTCCCTTTAAGTGACTCTTTACTACACATTCAATAACTTGGACTGTCAAAAGCACAAGGTGTCTTTAACATACCTTCTTAATTTACCTGTATTACAATTATAAGGTATCACTTCGGAGTTTTACTTCTTAAAGTTGCTAAATAGATATATCAGTTTATTTGCAAGGTAAATGTTTGTCTAAATAAGTTCAGATACATTTCCATTTTTATGGTAATTAGAGTATTGTAGAGTATTCTTTAAATTAAGGCATGTCTTAAACTATGGCACTAATTATGTAGAGGTTGCATTGTGCTTATTATCTTGAAAAAGGTGAGTGCAAACTTATAAATCTTCCCAGATATGTAAACATGCAAGCTATCATCCAACTACACGAACACYTTCTCACTTTTAAACTGCATTGGTACCTTTCTGCTTGCTTTCATGAACTGAGAATGCTCTTTTCAGGACTTTAAAACAAGCAATGTCTTAGAATTTTAAAACGTCATACATATTAAGGAAGTCCATGTCTCAGTGAAGCTATCTTTTGTGTAATGTAGGAAGGTAACAGGAGGCTGCCACAAACCACTTCTTTTCACTGGGCAATTGATTAGGTCACCCAGGGTAAATTTATAACAAAGGACTGTATTTCTGCAACACAGGACAGTTGTGTTGGCATATTTGCACAAATGGGACAGGACTACTGGGACACGTTCCCAGAGCTTTATTGCAGCATCAGCCTCATTAGAGGTTTTAAGACAATAAAAAGGTGGCTCGTGTCCAGCAGCAACCAAAGTTCTCTTTGTTACATGATGTTTTAAAAGTTTTTCATTCAATAGCATATTGCTAACAGACAACTGTTTCAGCCAATCACCTGTACATGTATACCTGCTTCAAACAATGCTTGCTTGTTATGCTTTTAATTAACAATACACAATATTCCATTATTAAACCTAAAACTTTCTTGCTAAGCATATTTTTTGTAGTCTTAAGATTTATCTTGCCAAAGCCTAAGACTCAAATTATTGTTCAGTGTTGTTGCTTGTTGTATTTTTGTATCTTCTATGCTTTCAGACTTTGCAGCTGCAGCTAATTCTAAATTCTCTGTTTTTTCTCTGTTTCTGAGGCTACTTTCTCTGCTGCTGAAAACCTTCTTACCTCTATTTCTTACTCTTCTTTCCCACAATTCCCCCTCACAACTCCTCCTCAACACAGGATAGTAGTTTATATGAGGTTCATAACAGGAAAATATTCGTAATATAGTCAGAATTGAAGTATTAAAATGTTAAAAGTATCACCTTTATTTCTTGGCAAGAAAATGTCCTTTACAGTTACTGTTAGTGTCTTCCTTATTAAAACTCCAGACACTGCAAGAGAGATGGCAAGACTGTAATAATTTCTATTTGGTCTGATTTTAAACTCCTGATGAACTTCTGTCCTATGTGCCAAATAATTGTGTTACATAGATAGAAAGTACATTTCAGTAATTTTGTGTTTTCCTGTGTAATCTTCTATGTTTTGATTCCTAACTTTGGAATGCTAAGCATTTTATAAGACTTTCAAGGACAACAAATATATGAATTACATAAATACAGTCAAAGAAGTTGAACTGAAGAATAAAGTAGTTCCCTCTGTTTGGGACTCTAAATAAGGCTATCTTTGCAGGCTGATATTAATTGCAAGGGACATATGTCACAGCATAGGAATGTGGAAGTCTATGTTTTGGGTTTTATTCTGCATAGTATCTTTTAATTTTGAAGAATTATGAATAATCATTAAATTGAAAGTGACAAAGTGTTGCAGTCTGCCAAGCCTTCTTGGGTGCTGCAACYTTCCCCTGAGAGACCATCTATGGATAGATGTCTCAGGCTTCCAGGGGGCACAGGCACTCCTGTGATTTCAGCTCTTCAGGGTGTGCTGCTTAGAGCAGCCAGCTCTGGCAGCTCTTCTTTGGGCGACGCAGGAACAAAGGCTGGGAAGCAGGCTTCCAGAGTCCAGAGATCATTTATTGATCAGGAACCAGCAACTGGGAATCTCAGGAAGTGGGATTATATAGGGTTCAGGGTAGGTGGGGCTGACAACTGGGGTAAATCAAGGAGATTGACCAACAACCAGTGGGGGAGAGGATCTAAAATTAACCAATCAGGAAAGGGAAAAACCAGGAAGTTATAGAAACAACCAATAAGGGGTAACAAATTAACACGGGGCTGCAAAGGCTCATGGGGTGATCATTTTGCTCACCCTGACTGCCAGAGAGGTCTCCCAGAGAGACCTGCCAGGGGAGAATTTGTTTATCATTCAAGCAGCTTACACACTGCAGTCTATCCAAGGGAGAGCAACTTCCCTTGGGGTAACCTCAGGGGTTACCACAGTTAAGTATTTTTTGCCATTATTTAGAGTTACTACAAGTTATGCTCAGTTAGGTAAAAGGTGGTGAAGTCTAGGTAAATATTATTGTTCAGTATAAATCCTTTTCAAAACTAGGTCACTATGAAAAGTCAGGAAAAAATATTCCAAACTTACAATTTTTTGTAATATACACAGAAATAGATATTAGAATAACCTTCTGTTGCGTCTGATGTTTGAAGACTTTACCAAAAGAGCTTTTAATATGTCTTAATTCTGTAGTAGTCATTTTGGGTTCGCTTTGCATGCTGTGCATTTGTGTTCTCAGTGAATGGCTACAGAAGGCTGCTGCGGGCTGGGACAGCCCCGCCTGCCACCTCCTCCTTGATTTTGGCATCTCTGTAATCCATCTGGCTGTACTTGCCGCCTCCCTTTTGCTACTGTAGAAGTCCTGCAGACAGATACCACAGCTGTGGTCACTAGGCAACCCAGTTTGTCAGCGGTGGTGCCACTGGGTTTGAGCTGTGGGGAGGGCACAGCTGTGGCTGGCTCTGCTCCATTTAAAAAGGCCTCCCCCCTGTTGCTACAGGTAGCAGAAGTGGGGTTTTGGTAGCGGCACTGGCCACGACAGAGTCCATGGCTGTGGCAGGCAGCAAACCAGAATCCCAGCACACGTCAGGGCCATGCTGGTCCCTGGTCTTGGTGCTTCTCCCCTGAGCAGCGGTGGTGGGCAGTCCCCCAACCTCCAAGCTGTGTCATGAAAGGCAGGAGAATGCCATTGTTTCTCACCCAYTGGGCATTACTTAAGCAAAAAACGAAAGTGGCCAGAGGAGAGGAGTCTAGCACCTGGCTACACTWCTTTTGTCTCAGGGAGTTTCCTCTCGGATGGGGAAATATCATGACTTTTGGGGGCAGGTTAAGGACAGGACTGGGAGAAGCTGCTCTCTCTTGCTCTCTGCCTCTAAGGAGGAAGGCCAAGCTGTTGCTTCCTGCCGGGAGGATTCACTGTAACCACCAAAGTCTAGTCCTATCTAGGGATCTACCACCATATGCTTGTGTGCCCACAATTGTGAGCTCACTTTTTCCTCCCCTGCTGGAGCTGAGCCACCATTGCTGCTCCACCCCTGCAGCTTCTTCACTGCTCTGGGTCTTTTAGCTACTCTGTAGCCACACACCCCCTTGCCCTGCTGGGACCTCCGGCAATTCCAGCAGCCACAACACAGTTTCTGATACATCTCATCCATCAGCCTGGGATTCCTGCTCCTTCCTGGTATTCCAGCTTGGTGCTACCCACAGTCCTGCAGGGGCACCAAGATCAGACTGCCCCCAGGGTTTTGTGAAGCAAAGCCTCTCCTCCATCCCTTCCCATCTTAGCCGAGAAGGCTGTCACAAAGTTCTGTTTTGTTGTTAATACTGTAGTTGTTGTTTTATTTGCCTTGATATACATACTAGTAAAGAACTGTTATTCCTATCCCCATACCTTTGCCTGAGAGCCCATTAATTCCGAAGTTATAATAGTTCAGAGGGAGGGGGTTTGCATTCTCCATTCCAAGGCAGGCTCTGGTTTCCCCTGGCAGACACCTGTCTTTCCAAACCAAGACATTGAGGTGTGGTGTATCAAACAGAAATTATATTTTGTTTTCCTTCTTGATTTCAGAATAGGAAAGTGCATATGTCACACTTTCTGAGGCTGAGATCAGTCTAGGTTTGCCACACCACCAGTATTGTTTAATGTAATGACACCTGGAAGACTGAAGTTGGCTTTTGGATTGCTTGGGCTGAGGGCTCACATCTAGCAAATGAGTAATTGGAGACTCTCCCATGCACGTACTCTTTGAGGGTTATGCTGTTTAAAACTACATTTTGTAAAAAGTTTAAAAGAAAAGAAAAAATTTATTCTTTTTTGAATAATATGGTTTATGCAACTTAAATGTGTGGTCAATATTAGGCTTAACCAAGTGATGCCATTGTAGGCCAAACTTGACCATTCAAGGAAAGCAGTATAATTAACACAAAACAGCATTTGTGTGTTATTTATGCAGAAAGAAGAATTTAAATGCAGGATTATAAATATCTCATAGATAAAACAATGCGTTAAAAATCATAATCTTGTTTTAAATGCATAGTTTGGAATGAGAGTTTCATGGATTGACAAGCAAAATTTCATTCTCCTTGGTTTATGAGCCTGAAATCTTATCTACAAAACAAATTACAGTCTGATCCTACTAAAACAGACATTCATGTCAGCAGTGCCCAGCTGGCTTGTTACAGACAATAACTATGCCATTAAATTGTTCCAGCCTTTAAAAAAAATTGTCAGATTCAAACTGCCTGATGGGAATACCCTTTTGCTTGAGAAACAGGGTGTTGTTTTGATCAGTGCTACTTTGCCCAGGACTTTTCTAAACATTTAAACAGTGTAGAAATTGAGTATYGGCACCCAGGAGCACCTCCTGACATGGCTTAATTTTGTAGCATACAGTACAGGCAGAAAAAAATCTGCTTGTTCAAGAGCACATAATAAAGCCTATAACTTACCCATTTAAGATCTACATTTCTTTATGAAATATCTCTCTTAAAAAAAGGAGACAAATTATTCTAAATGAAATTTAGTGCTTTGATTAGAAAACAAAAATCAATTACTTGCACAAAAAGTAAAATATGTTGGTGCAGGATGAACAGATGTGCACCTGTGGCTAATTAGGGCATTATAAKACAGCCCTGTTACAGGTATCCTAGAGCTGTGGCTAGTGAATCTCTATGGTCAGTGAAACCTAATGCTGCTAGAAATAGTTTTCCATTAGCTAAATGTCTCTCTGATGATGGAGGTTATTGGGACCTGAGCTAGCACCAGATATCGACAGCAGCTTTAGATCTATGCTAGATTGGTTTTCATTGGTTTTCAATTTCCCAATGGCAAAATCAAAGACATTACTGACTTGCAAAAAACAGCATTTGCTTTTCAATAACCTGCTCAGAATAAAGAATCTACCTAATTTTTAAATTTGCTAGAATTGCAGGGATCTTGCTGAATTTTATGTTCTATATAGGGATAGCAGATAGATAAAAAGCCTTTCTGTAAATTCCTTCCTGCTTCCTTTCACATTTTCTGCAAAGGCACATTAGTGTATTTACAAATCTTTTAAGGTTGTTTTTTTGTAGGTCGATCTTAGAATAATTCCATCTCTAATGCAATTGAAATATTTTTCATGTCTTGAAGTTAATTAAAAACTCTTGCTTATTAGAGATTTTTGTTGTTTATAATGTGACTGTGGTCAATAAAGCAAAAGATGGTGAAGATAGTGAGTATAACAAATGCTGCAGTGCTCTCAGCAGGGGCAGGGGTGTCCCATGGTAGCTCGTATGGGAAAGCAGCTTCTGTGGTTTGTCCCACAGAGATATTTTCCTCAGCATGGCAAGCAGCAGAGTAGCTCGGGTGGATTCCCAGACTGGATGTAACACTGGACCAGGAGTACGGCCGGGTGAGATGACTTACATGACCTTCTCAGAGCCAGGATGAAACAGTGGAGAAAGAAACCATTTCTGCTGAGGGGGTGGTTTCATCCAGAGATTTATTTCAGAACAGCATGGAACTTGAACACAGCAGGATCTCCCCCCAGCAGAACCCCTGACACATGGCGAGACCCTCTTTTTAACCGGCGGTGGGGGGGAAGGAATGGGGCAAAGATCCCACCAATCCCAGCAATCCAGAGAGTGGCCCTGGGATTAACAGGCAGGTGAGGGGGCAAACCCCTGCCAGGGAAGGGTGGGCCTTCCCTGTCCTGGCCTATCTCTTCAATGATTCCTTGGAATTTCTTCCAGGGGTGACAGAGAAACTCCTTATATTTAAATCATGGCTTTAGATGGACAGCGGTCTGAGATCAAGGAAAGGGAGAGGGAGGAGGTATTGCCTAATCTGGCAAGGGAAAAGTCTCAGAGGAAGGCTACCCTGAAAACCTTCAGGATAAAGTGAATATACAATGCAACAAACAAAGTGGTAGAATGTAATGTGACTGTGATGCTTTTTGTCTTCTGATCTCTGTACATGCTGTAAAACCTCAGCACATCGTGAGGGTTAGTTGTGAGAGCATCGCTAAGTGAAGCAGGTTGAATAGAGAGGTTCTGTGAGTTGAACAAAATTGTAGAGGAAGTGGGTGCTCCTACCAAGGAAGAACTTCACTGCCAGGTTTTGGCTTTTGCTATAAGAAGGGTGCTGGTTTTGGGGGAGTTTAGCTCTCCTGGTTTTTTTTTTACACCTCAAAAAGAAGTGTACTGTACCTCAGCAGGTCTGACAGATCAARTAACACCTGTTCAGTAAGCTCTACAAAATATATTCTTCACCTTTTCTATATGCAATTAGAAAAGGTGCCCAGTCTGTGTGGAGACTGCAGTGGGAAGATTTCCCAGCATGAGGAGTCTGGGCAATTGCAGGAGAAGACGCATAATCTTTTTCTTTTGTACCCCAGACGTACAGAAAAAAAAAAAAAAAAAGAAAGAAAAAAAAAAAAAAAAAAAAAGCAGGAGTGGTTGTTGAGCAACATGGTAAATGTATGTTAATTATTCTCTGAATTTAGATAGTCTACAAGTGGGCATTTGTTCCAGATGGATGTAAGAAAAAGCCACTATATCAAAGTTCTTCTAGCTACTCTGATGGTGTGGCCTACTTAAAGTTTAAAGGAGAATTTCATGTCACTGCAGACAGCTAGATCTCTGCACAAAACTAGCTCATTTGGGAATTGCGTGGGAAGCTGTATGTATTACCATCGCCTACATATGTCAGATTGTACAGAAATTACTGTACATGATTTGCTGTCACCACACCTGGTGTAGTGTCATCATCCCTAAGACTACTTCATTCTCCTAAATGTTGGAACGTCCAAAAAGATAAAAATGCTTCTAAATGTAAAAGAAATTGACTGTGGGAAAAGTTAAAACTTTATGTAACCCAGTGGTTTAATTTAAAACCTCCTTTTTGATCTATCTCATAACTCTGAACATCATAGATCAGCAAAGAAAATAATGAGATTTAGATTTATTCATCTATGCTGATGCATTTCTTCATTCTATTTCATAATACACACATTTGTTATCTGAAATTATAAACCAAATTAGTTGTGTTAGTGCATACTTATGCTAAGTACAAAGGAAAATATTCTTTGTTTCACTAAAACAATATTTAGTTAAATTAATCTGACTAGGTTAATTGACATTTTATGAAAATGCTTGGAAGTTGGTTTTTCAAGTAGAAAATAATTGGCATAATCCTATCTCCCAGAGCAATCAGTAAAAGCAAGACAAGTGCAAAGAATCCAATTTCTGCAAGATGGCTGGAGGAGCTTTCATTATTTGTGGACTTTCTAAGTTTCCATTTTGTTGTTATCCAGACACTGAATCCCAAAACTTGCTGAAATAATACATCTAGTGAATAAACTGATATTGGTTTTGYCTTCTGTGGTAATAAAGTGGTCCTCTGTTCATTCCATCCCAAAAACAATATGACTACCGGAAAGGACTGGTGGCAAAGGGGAGATAAGGATGGGTATATAACTATAACTTGATCTCATACTTATATTACCAAAGCCTTGTTCATGTCTGAGGAGCTGGGTTCTGACATGACCATTGATGGGAGTTTTTTATTTGGTGTCTTATTTTTTAAGCTCTTTAAGCAGGAATTCCAACATATACTTCTGCAAGACCTCTTAAAACAATCCCTGTATATTCAAAATTATTTCCATTCTTGTGTTCTATTTTGTACAGAAAAAAAAAAATCCTAAATAATGTTTTTACCACGTAAGCAACAGATAAATGCACTTTTCCTTAATCAGCACAAATAAAACTATCCAATTTTCAAAGCCAAAGTGTATAGGATTTCAGGTCCTGTTCTGCATTTAAAGTTATGTACTGCCTAAGGGATAAGTGGAAGCACAGGAACAGGCTGTTATATTACTACACATATTTAAAATAAAGTCTGACAAATTTGAAGAAGGGGAATTCTACATGGATTTCAGTGGTGACAGCACTGTTTCAAAACCAAATTATTATGTGTCCCCATTTCCCTTTGCACTTGTCACGCTGACATCTGTGTAGCTTATCAGCCTCAAAAGTTTCAAAAATGTGGAAACTGAGATGCAGAAGAACTGCCTGGTGTGCCCTAGGATAAGCCTACCAGGTCCCATACCATATCATCTTATCAATCTGTAACTTCTATGCAGTTGTTGGACCTGTGAAGTGCAAATTGGCTAATACATGCATGGGATTGTAACAGTGCAGAAGTGCTCAATAACTGTAATACCAATTTCCCCAAGCCACATGTGCCTTGTTTTCCAAAGTCTACACCAACACGGAATGTAGAATTCCAGATACATTTTCAGTGATGCATTTTGAATGTTTCTCTGTACTCGGTAAGATCTGTGCTGAATGATGATTTTAGACACCACTTAGATGGAACTTGACTTTCCCATTCTACTTGTATAAGGTGAACTCACTCACCTTCCTAGGACTAGAAAACAGTGAATTATTTTCCTCCTAAAATCCTTCTGGTTTATTAGAAGTTTATTTAAACTTCCTCTTAAGTGATGCAAAATCTGTATCAATTAACCTTGCCTTATTCAAACAGTATATGGCTGTAATCAAACCAAATTACTGTGCAGAAGCTTTCATTATGAAATAACATTCTTCTGTACAGCTTTTTTTGAGAGCTACAGAAAGAGCTTAATTATAAGTCTAGACATTCCTGAAAGCTTAATTATAAGTCTAGACATTCCTGAAAAGGGAGTAAAAAATCTCCCTGTTTTCAGCTCCTTGTGCACATAATGATTGCACGTATAGCATAAAATAGCATAAAATATCCAGTGCTGGCTTAGGTTCAAAACCTTGCAGTCCTGGTTTTGTAATAAATTCAACATGAAAGTCTTAAGTATATTCTATCAATCAATCAATGAAACAGGTAGAATTTTCCTTTTGAAAACACGAGCTCTGGTATTCATGATCATGGCTGTCGTTATCAAATTATCAGCATCCTTGTCTTGGTCTGGAAAACCAAGGGGAAAGTCAGTCTCCCTGGGAATGGGGAATGTAAATCCCCTCCCTCCAAAGTTATTACAAATTTGAAATTAAGGGGCTTTCAGGCAAAAGATAGGGGAACAGGAATATGAGTTATTTACTAGGGATATTAAAAATAAAAATGTAGTAGTACAAAAACCATACCAAACAAAAAGAAAACACTGACAGAGTCAGAGTACAACCTGACACCCTGCTGGTAAGGGTGTTGGTAGCAGTCCAATTAAGTCCTCCTGAAGTGTCAAATGTGGTTCTGTTGGAGTGGAGATGATCCTGTAGAAGGGTGTAGTTTCCTTCTGAGGGTCCAGTGGTGATGAGAAGGGTCCAGTCTTCCTCTGGGAATCCAATGGAAAGAGCCTATCCTGCTAGTATGAATCTCAGGTTTTATCCAGGTAGGAATGCTTGGCTCCTCCTGCTGGGTGGAGCATCTCAAAATGGGATGATGTCATTTTATCAGTCATGCAGTGAGCCTTAATGACCCATTAACAGAAGATATCCCCCTGGAGGGAGGATGGAAAGAGATAAAGAAGACTGCCCCACCTGGTTTTAATAGCTGGCCCATTAACAGGAGACATCCACCCCCTCCCTCCTGGATTCGAAGAGATAAAGAAAAACACCTCTCCAACCATTTTTCAACAGATGGCACATTGAATACATGTGTTGGAGTATTTGCACAAACAGGACAGGACTACTGGGAGATATTCCTAGAACTTTATTGCAGCATCAGCCTCATTAAAAGGTTTAAGACAAGAAAAAGGTGGCAATAGCAGCAGCAAAAGATCTCTTTGTTACRTGACATTTTAAAAGTTTTTCAGCCAATAGCATATTGCTAGCCTTCCAGAGAACTGTTTTAGCCAATCACTTAAAGCACATGTACACCTGCTTCAAACAATGCTTGCTTGGTATGCTTTCAATTAACAATACACAATATTCTATTATTACATTTAAAACTTTCTACTGTCTCACTAAGGTTTTTTGGTTTTTTTTTTGCAGTCCTAAGATTTATCATGGCCAAGCCTAAGACTCATACTATTGCTTGCTATACTACCAAAACATTTCTACTTTCAGACTTTGCAGCTGCAGCTAGCTCTAAATTCTTTGCTTTTTCTGTTTCTGAGGCCTTCTTTTTCAGCTCCTGAAAGCCTTCTTATCTTTACTATTTTCCATAAATATATACTTTCGGTTACATCTTGCATTGCAACCCAAGACAATCCTGGACAGAAATCGCTACAATGAAACCACTGCATCAAGCCACATCAGACAACAGGCTTCTCACCACTGCTAATACGCACAGAAATCTGTCCTTGAATGAAGTTCAGAGCTCAGGAAGAGCCCATACTGGAGTTAAATACAGACGCATGCAGAAGCAGAGAGCAGGTCAGGATCTTCATGCCTGGGTTTAAATAACACCAGGAATTCAAAGGCTGAAGCCAGGAAGGCCAAGGCAGAAAATGAGAATTCATCTAGCATGAGACAAGAAGGTTCTTGAGCAAACGCAACCATCCTCATAAGAAGAGCTACAGGTGAAGGAGACCTATTGAAAGATATCTAGGATAAGGGGGCATTGTTTCTGTCCTTTTTTTCTGCTAATTTCCATTAAATGTTCAGCTATACCCATGGCTAGCACATTTAATTGCAGTGACTAAGCTGTAAAAGATGAGCCTAGAATGAGAAAGGATAAACTAAAAATTAGCTTCAGAGTGTATTCAAATGTAGATATTTTTTAAATTGTTTGCACCCAGTGACCAACATAGTACAATCTTTAAAGAGCATGCTTTTTAAGCCTTAAATAGATTTAATAGATAACACTTCTGATGGAGGCCAGACAGCAAAGCACTCTTCTTGAAGTGAGTACTACACATATATGTAGTACTCACTTCAAGAAGAAGTAAGGAATTAACTTCACTCTCCACCAAAATTTGAAGTAAATAATGAAGAAAAGAATATGGGGCACCTGGAGAATAACAAGGCATGGAGGTCACCAGTAAGGCAGGATTTTGTTCAGATCAAGTCATTCCAAATCAGTCAGAGTTTTTCTCAAGCACARTAAGATATTGTTAGTGGGGGAGAAGCAGAAGGTATTGTACCTACTTGACATAAGTAAAGCTTTTGGTACTTGATTCATCTGACAATTTTACAAAAAATTAGTGAAATGTTATCAAGGTTATGTGGTTTTAAGCTGGTTAGTCTCTACTAAAGAATATGTATCAGTGTATCTGAAGATCAAAGTGGAGGTTCAGGAGAAGCCTTGCATGCTCTGCTTTTTTAGTGGGTTTTGTTGGTAACCTCATATGATGGAATAGAAGGTCCACTTACAAAATTCTGGACACCATACAATTGGAGAAAGCTGCAAGTATGTTGCAGAGTAGGATTAGGAATAAAATAACTTTGCTAAAATTCAATGTCCTTTTTGTACAGTCAAGGACAGTGAGGGAAAAAAAGAGAAAGGACTTGAAGGTTACACTGGATCAAAAGGTAGACAGCAATGGTATGTGTCTACCTAAAAAATGGCAAATACATTTATTAATACATTCTATAAAGTTTGTCAGATCACAATTTCTGGAATGCATTTTTGCATTTTCAACACRTTAGTGCAAGCTGACACTTTCTTGTAGGAAAAAACAAGAATAACCAGAAGTCTAGAAAAGACTGACCAAAYAAAATCCTGCAGTCTTAGAGAGAAGACTGATTGTGTATATGGTAACAAGTATTCAAAAGGCTCTTGCAAAAAAGGAGAAAATCTACTTTTTGCCTCTTGCATATATAGGAAACAAAGCAGTGGGCTTCATCTGCTCTTGTCAAAATCCAGGTGAGTTGCAGGGAAGTACTTTGTAAAAATCAGGAAAGCACAGCCCTGTAATAAATTGCTTGGGCAAATTGTAGAGTCTCAAATAGCAGAGGAGTGCAGGAATAAATTGAACAAACAACTGCTGTAGGAGTAATTGATACTGCCAAGGAGCATGAATGGATGGATTCAGGTTCTTTACATCCCTACTTTTCTACAGTTCTGTGTAATGGAAACCATAAATAAAATTAAGGGGTAGGACCGGAGTTTTAAGCAGTTTGCATTTGTCCTTTTGTTATAAAATCTTTCAAGTTAGGTGCCTGAATTATTAAACAACAAAACAGAGAACAAAAGAAACTTTTGAGCAGCAAAGTTTTTAGGGAAAAAAAGCTTCGAGGGAAAGAAAAAAAAAAAAAGAAAAGAAGTCTTTCTGTTGCAGTCATAGTTAAAGTCATAAAAATTATTCAGTCATGAATTGCTGTTGTGTATCCCAGGAGTAAAGACCAAGATGAAGGCTGCCTTCATTYTAAGCAAGTCCTGCAGCAAAGGGCCTGTATGTCAGGCTCAGCATGACCTAGTGTCATGCTGAGTCTGACCTCAAAGTTTATCAAAGAGTAATAAGATTGTGCTACTCAATTTTGTTATAAAACTTTTCTCCCAGATTACCTGAGAGGTCTTTGTGTTTTTTTATTGGCTGGCATTCTCTACTGAAAATTTTAAGAAAGTGAAAACTGAATATTTTTGCTACAGTGAGAGTACCATATCATTATCACATTTGAGTGTGCATGCTATGTTAAACTGTTCTGCAGTGCTATGCATTTACAAACTCTACATCCAGCCATAGAAATTAAGTATTTTCCAAGTTTTATCCATATATTTTATGTGGGAAAAGCGATGTAATGCAATAATGCCTAGGTTCATAAAGTGAGCTCTGGCATGATACCTGGGCCCAGATCATCTCATTTGATCCCATAACTTTGTCATTAAGAGACATAGCACATAAGTAGTAGAGCACAGACTACCTGTTTTACAATGGAAGTGTCCAAGTCTGTACTACAAACTGGGAAAGACTTTGAAGTTATGCAAAGGAACATAACTTTTATTAAAATTGATATATGAGAAATAAAGCAAGAACAATCAAAATATAGCACATATAAATTGAGATAAGTGTTACGCAAAGTAGATTATGCTAATTTAACTAAACCTGTTTCTAAGCCAAGATATTTTAGTTTAGAATACCATTTGTATTTATACAAGACCAAGTATTGGTCCAGTAGTCCTGCCAATACCAGGAGCTTTAATGCTACATGGGGACCAGAGTTATTGGGACTGATGAAAATTTGGAAACAGGTCAGTCCCAGGGTATCTAATAAATAAGGGAGCCATGCTGAAAATGAGTGTTGCAAGGGTGTTGTGGAGCAAGAAATGCTCTCAGTGAGTGACAGATGGCTCAGGCTGAAGGACAGGAGGTCAGTGCATCTGCTAGAGACCTTTATTAACAAGGATGTTTGAATGCAGATACCTTTTATAGACGTCCAGCCAGCACTCCATCCCCTCACAGGATCTATGAGCCTAATTGTTATTTCCATGAAGACTGGGGTATCTATGTCAATGGGGTTTTTTGTTGGGTTGGTCTGGGATTTTCTGCTAGTTCACAACAAAACTATTAACCCTACTGGCAAAACTCAAAAATTTTGACATACTATAAAAGCTATAAGATGCCAACAGTAGGTCTGTTAAACCCATGACCTGGGAGCATGAGGCATCCCTAGCCATATACATGTCTTGTCCCATTCGAAATAGGAAGTCATGCAGGAGAAACAATGGATGACAGAGGAAAGAACAGGAAGAATGATTTTAGGGTGTGGCCATGGCAGCACCTCTGTGGGCTGTAGAGACCAGAGGAGTTACTATGCCTGGGCAGGAATTCTGGATTAGATGGTGAGAAGGGGCAGTGTGGTGAAGAGGGAATAGCTGCAGGTATTGTGATTAAGGCACCTGAGAGAGAGAGAGAGCTCAGATTATTGCAGTGGCAATCTTTGAAAGGCATGGGTTAAGTTATTGAGGCAATTTTCATTTGTTGGGCACCCCCATGTGTGAGTTTTATGCAAAGAGTGGGCTGGACAGAGGAGGGACATTTTCCTGCTTGGGGCTTTATGAGTTTGTAAAAAAAAAAAAAAAAAAGTTCAATAATAATTGGTTAAAAACTCAGTCAGTCATGAGGCACAAGTGTGGTTAGCAGATGTTCTCAGTTATGGTTCTTGCTGTGTCTAAGAAGGAGCCCCACAAGCCAGTCTCATTTTATGACTTAAAAGGGAGGAAATGTTGAACCCTGAATTTTTTCCCAAAATTCCGTCCCAAAAAAATGTGTTTCTGGAAAAAGAAGAAAATTTCTATGTTTTCTGCCCCACAGCATAACACGTTTCTAAGATTATGGGCATGTGTTAAAAGGACCTGCTAAAAGACTGCAAACTTGGATGGAACATTCCTCTACACAAATTTGGTTGATGATTTTTTTTGTGCAGATGAATTGGAAATCTCTGTTTTCCATGGAGTCATCATGAAATGTCTGATCCTTCTCACTCCTTCTAAGGCAGCTAAAACTGATTTGCAAGCACATGAACACAGATCAGTTCAGACATCTTTTTCTGTCCACCCCAGTCTTACGGCTTTTGGTCCACTCCCTGTGTGCCACCATGACCTCTGCATGTCAAGCACATTACTGCTATGCTGTGGGGGCATCTTGGCTACAGTTATGTCTGGCATGATGAAAATGTGTTTTTATGCAGGGTGGACATGACTGTTTGCAGCAATGCAGATGTGGCTGCATTAAATGATGTAGCAGTGTACAATCAATCAGTTTCGATATGCTGTTGGCTGTTTTTACCTTGGATAATTGATTAGTTATCTCACTGTAGAAAACAGTTGGAACAAACACTTAAATTTCACTGTGAAATAAGGTGAGAGTCTTTGGCTGATCTCTAAAAGCGAATCATGACAAATCCTGTGACTTTAGGATTGCTGAGAAAGTCAATAAAGAACAATTATTGCACTATGAGAAAAAATACACATGAAAAACACACAGTGTCACTAAAACAATGCCCAAGGACAGAGCAATGTATCCCTCCTAAATGTTATTTAATCACTGGTAATTAATAGGAACTAAAATTCCAATGAGATACACAGTCAAGAATTCACCCCAGATGCTAACACTCAAGTGCACATTATAGCTGTTTTGTACAGGTGAGCATTCAACTATTTGTCATTTCCTGCATAAATATGCACAGAGACTGGGGTGGGTTTTTTGGGTTTTTTTTAGTGAAAACACAGCTGAGAGAGATGCTACTAAAATGTAGAATATGAGACTTTTGAATAAGATAATGTGATTCTACCTGTAAGCATTTGTCTTCTCTTCAGAGTTTTGTGAGAATATTTTGTCAATAAGAAATACAGAATTTCTCTCACTAGTATATCCTTTTTGGTCTATCAGTATGTTGTATATTACATTTTTTTCTATTTCTGTCCATAGCAGTGTAACTGGCAGCCATATGTTCTAGAAATTTTTCTTTCCATTAGTGCAAGGCAGGAATTCAATGGTGAGTGAATTCACATGTACTGCATGTACTTTGGCAAGACAGATGAATTTTTGGGACTTTGCAATTGAGTGGTTTTAAAACTTGTAAGAAGTCTGCACCAACAGAGCCCAACCATTTTGTAGTTGGCCCAGGACACCTACTACATCCTTTCTACTCAAATATACCTATTTAATAGTTTAATAGTTATGTGGCCATTTTCCTATCTCTGAGAATGTTATAATGTGCAGAACAACCTTGGCACCTCATTACCTATTACATTGCTTCTCAGGAGCTACAGCTGTATTAAAATTCAAGGATACTTAATGAGATGTTTTTGCTCCAAAATGAACATGCTGTTATCTTTGCCTTCCCAAATTTTATTTTCCTATCCAGATTGTAGTATAAATCCAAGGATCCTACACTGAGCAAGTTTGCAGAAGGAAGAGATGCTAAAATTAGTGAAGTAACTCTATGTCACACACGGAACAAATTTTAATCTGCTGCTATAGAGAATTAGAAACTTGTCAACTCATGCTTGACCATTCTCAATTACATTCTTTGACTTTCTCTTTTTAAGTATCTGCATGCAAATGGGATTGTGCATCGAGACTTGAAGCCAGAGAATCTACTCTACGCAACACCAGCACCGGATGCACCATTAAAAATTGGTGAGCAGCATTAAATGTGTGCTTCCCTGATGCCTTTGCATCAGTTAAATGTGCTAACTGATGTTTGGAGTACATGCATCTCACGACCACCCTATTTGAAGCCAGTGCTTAATGAACAGCACGCTACTTCAGAAGCACAGATGTACATGATGGTTTCAAAACCAATACTAAACGAGATGCTTACTTAGAGAATTCATAGCCAAAATCATATGGAATGTAGCAGAGATTACAGCATTGGGAACAAGAATTATCATGAGAACAGCATAAAGTTCTGGCAACCAGCCCTATGCCCCTTTTTTTCTGTTAAACTAGTACCTTAAGAGTAAACACACATTGGTGTGAAAATAAAAACATGCAGATAAGTGGTAGATGTTGGAGTTATCTCTTCTGAGATAACTTCTTAGACTTAACAGTATAAAGCAACCTGAGCAAGTCTGGCTTCTCTTTTGAAGGCAGATGGAGAGATCTTTGGAAAGAGAACAGGGAAACTCTCTGAAGCATGGGCAGCACCACAGAGGGAGTAAGGAGGGACAAGGCTCTCCTTATCAGGAATGTATATTGCCGTTCTGTTGGAAATGGCAGACACTTCCAAAGGGTATGACCTCCAAAAATTTTGGGCGTGCCTAGTTTTTGCTTGAGAAACAAGGAGCATCTGTACAACCCTTCTGAGTTTGGAAATACCACCTGGTGCTCCCTTAGGAGTGAGTGTTTCCACATTTTTCAAACTGGTGTTCATCATGGTTTTCTGAAGCCAAATTTCCATGGCCTCAATCAATTTTGTATAAATTTCTAGGAAAATCTTGGTTCTCAGGGTGATGGTATCTTAATAAATACCCTACTTCTTATCTTTCCTGGAAAGACTCTAAACTTGATAATTTAATGCAGCACCAGCAGCTTTGGTTTGACATCCAGAGTGTGCAGGTCTTTTGAAGTATTTCCTAAATGCCATGATTCTTCATCTTCCGGGTAAGGTAATTGCCTTGTTTAAATTGAAATCCAGTTTACAATGAATGGTTGTGTTTAAAAAAGTAAACTGTATTTCTAATTAGATAAGTGATAATGCAAGAAGGACAGCCATTTAGGACCAGGTGACCTATTTTTATCCCGATCTCGAGTCAAAATATTCCCTTTTATATTTGGTCTAACAAAATAAAATCAAGTACTTTTATTTTGCAATTTTAAGRCAAAGGTGATTTTCATTAGCTAAACTGGAATTTTAATAAGCTCGGTATATTTTTTCAGTATATTTTTTAATATATATATTATTTTAACTCTAAAAAAGAGTTGTGAGCACTTAAATTTTTATGACTTTTGTGAAGAAGTCATACAAGTATGCTGTGTATGGTCACGAAGGTCCTTGCTTGTGAATAGTAATTCAAGGTGGAAACACTGGAGAAAGGATGATCAAGACTTCTGTCACCATCTTTATGTCCCTAGAAGCCTTCTATCAAAATAGAAGGCTGGGATTTTGTTTTGCAGAGAAAACATACTCTTTCACCCTTGGCTAAAAAAGCAATCCAAAATAGTCATGATAATTTTATTGGATTACTCACAGAGTGGAAACCAAATATATACCTAAAATATATTTCTGTATCTCTGCTTGTATGCCCTTAGGCCTCCCACTGTAATGGCTTTGTGCAATTCCCAGAATAAAATACAAGCTACATTTCTGTCAAGCAAGAGCCAGGAATACTCATTTGTACAGCAAATTTTGCTTCTGGATTGCAACATGGGTAGATTCATTAAATCAATTCTTACCTCTGGAAATGTCAATAACATTCATTTAATGTATAAACGTTTATTTAATTGCAAGTGCAACATAAMCCCCACATTATTACAGGGAGTAAGAACACTAATATTACCAAACCATCTTAACAGCTGACTTTGGACTTTCCAAGATTGTGGAAGATCATGTGACCATGAGGACAGTTTGTGGAACTCCAGGGTACTGTGGTATGTTGTTTTGTTACTTACATTTGCTTTTATAGAGTCAAAGGAAAGAGGACTCTGGAGAAGACCATGAGATCACTCTGTTGTAGAACATCTGATAATGCAATTCAGGTGACATTGTCATTGTCGGGTGACATCACCTTGGATGACATTGCCTGCAAAGCACACACACCAGCCAAATCTGCTTTAGAGTAGCACCTAATCCCAGTCCAGTTAGTTTCATAAAACTGTATTTCACATATTAGCTATCAATGTTCTGGTTGTCTTCTCTTGTGACAGTTTTACTACCAATGCCATACACCCATACTTAGTGCTTAGACCTTTTATGCCCATCTTCTTATACCATAAAAATAGCATACGGCTTCTTACCATAGAGGAGCCCTCAGTTATGTTGACTTGGTGGGAAGGGTTGAGGCTGAATATTTCTGCAGAGAAGGGAAGAAAGGAGCTTTATGTCTATAGTCATGTGCCCATAGCAATCCTTGATTTACAATTCAAGAAAACTGACTGCAGAAATCCTGGTGCCTGGAAAATATTCAAGCATTACTTTCCAGAACTGGAGGAATCCCAGGAGAAATATTGTTTAAATGCCAAATTAAACTATGAATAATTGATGGTTCCGGGCTGCCAGCTCCCACATCCTGCCCACCCATCTATCAGCAGCTTCTCCAGAAAGGACACAGCAAAAACACATATTGGAGTCTGAATACCTTGGCATCAAGACCTGATAATCTACAGTCCTTGGGGTGTGCAGACTGATGCAGAGGACTGAAGGCAAGAAGATGGTCACACAGAACTTAGATTGCTGCAATGCTGTATTTTCAGTGAACTTAACAAGAAGAGCATAACTGATTTCTGAGAGTAGTTTAAAAAATCAAGCCCATGGAAAAGAGTGATTCATGATGCCTGTTACAGGCAACATCTAAACTAACAGCAATGTGTTGGAGAAATCCATCCAAAAGTAAACTTCTGGAAATCTTAAAAAATACTAAAAGCCCTTCTATTCATGGTTGTGCAAGTGTAATGTGGGAAGGGGAAGAGATTGCATCGATGCTCATAGGTACAGCCAGGCCACTGTGTTCTAGAAACGTGGCAGTCATTCTATGTGTATCACAAATCCAGTGGATCCAGAGGATCCAGGGTCCTCAAGCTGTACCTGTCAAGCTACTTGAGCAGATATTAAGTCCTCTTTACTGTTGCAGAGCTGGAGTCCCTCAAATCTGCCTGGTCTTTCTGTCTGCTCCTCACTGCAGCAGAAGCAATTGCCTGAAATGGTCTGTCTTTCCTTCCAAATAAAAGAGAATATCAAAAATAAAGCCTAAATAAAGTGCCAAGTAAATAGACTCACAGAACCATTAAGGTTGGAAAAGACCTCCAAGATTGTTAATTCCAACCTTTGAACTCCACCATGCTCACTGAACCATGGCACTAAGGACCATGTCCTGTTGTTTCTTGAACACCCTCCAGGGATGATAACTCCACCATCTCCCTGGGCAGTCTGTTCCAATGCTTAACTACCCTTTCTGTGAAAAAAGCCTTCCTAATGTCCAACCTGAACCTCCCCTAGTGAAGCTTGAGCCATTTTCTCTTGACCTATCATTATTACTTGGGAGAGGAAGCCAAGTAATCCATCCAGGTAACTGTAGAGACTCCCTGAGCCTCCTTTTCTCCAGGCTGAACATTCACACCTCCCTCAGCTACTCCTCTTAGGATTTATTCTCTATACCTTTACTAGTTTCATTGCCCTTCTCTGGACACACTCTAGCCCCTCGAGGTCCTCCTGGTTGTAAAGGGCCCCAAACTGGAACCTACATTTGAGGTGTGACCTCATCAGTACCCAGGCACAGGGAGGGGGATGGTTGCTGCCCCACTGTTGCTGATACAGGCCAGGATGCCCTTGGCTTTCTTGGCCAGCTAGGCCCAGCTGGCTTGTGTTCAGCCCCTGTCAACCATTACACCCATGTTCTTTCCTGCAGAGCAGTTTTCCAGCCACTCTGCCCCCAGCCAGTAGCACTGCAGGGGGTTATTGTGGCTCAAGGCAGGACTGACACTCAATCTCATTGAACCTCATCCCATCAGCCTTGTCTCATGGATCCATATCCTGTCCACATAGAGCTCCCTCTGTAGAGCTTTCCTAGTCCCCCACCTGACTTGGTGTCATCTGCAAACTGATGGAGGGTGCCCTCAATCTCCTCATCCAGATAAGGATAAAGACACATAAAACAGGACTGGTCCCAACACTGAGCCTGGGACACCCTATTAGTGCCCAGCCATGAGCTGGATTTAACTCCATTCACTACCACTCCCTGCGTCCAGATGTCCAGACAGTTTTTCACCCAATGGCACCACACCTGTCCATACTATGAGCAGTCAGTTTCTCCAGGAGAATGCTGTGGGAGACAGTGCCAAAGACTTTAACAGAGTCCCCATAGACAACACCTGCAGCCCTCCCCTCATCCACAAGGTGGATCATCTGCTCATGAAAGGAGACCAGGTGGGTCAGGCAGGACACGCCATTCCTGAACCCCTGCTGGCTGTGCCTGATCCCCTGTACTGTCCTGTATCTGCCCTGTGATCCCATTCAAGATGATCTTCTCCATAACCTTCTCTGGCACCAAGGTCTGGCTTACAGGCCTGTACTTCCTTGCAGTCATTTTCTTGCCCTTCTYGTGGATGGAAATCATACTAGCCAACCTCCAAATTATCTGGGACCTTCCCAGTCAGATAGAACTGATGATCTGTGATGCAGAGCAGCTTGGCAAGATCCTTTGCCAGCTCCCTCAGCACCCTTGGATGAATCCTACCTGGTCCCATGGACTTGTGAGTGTCTAAGTGGCTCAGCAGGTCACTACCTCCCTCCTGCTGGATGGYATGGGGTCTATTCTGCTCTCTGTCCCTGTCTGCCATCTCAGGGGCTGGTTCCTTGAGCATAAACAGGCCTTACTGTAGAGGACTGAGGCAAAGAATGCATTAAGTACCTCAGCCTTTTCCTCATCCTTGGTTCCAGTGTTTGCCTCTGCATCCAATAAATGATGGAGATCTTCATTGGCCCCATTTTTGTTGTTGAAGTATTTATAAAAACACTAAGTAAAATAGTGAAGTTAAAGCACCACCTTCTTGGTCACATTGTAGCTCCAGTGCAGCTGTAGCTTTCTGCGGTTCCTTTCACAAATGTAAAAAACAATTTGAAACCAAAGTACACTTCTCATTTCGTTCTGGCACTGCTTGGGCATGACTTCTCTTGTTTTATATTCAGTGAAGGGAATAATTTGCCTAATTAAGGGCTTAAATGGGCAGTTCTAACTTCTTATAGAACATATGACTGTGCACGGACTTTAAGTGATTTTTTGACTGTTATTTCTTCACTCAACTTTCGTGTTACTGACAAGTGTTTTGTCCTCTGCAGCACCAGAGATACTACGGGGATGTGCCTATGGCCCTGAGGTGGACATGTGGTCCCTCGGAATTATCACCTACATCCTGTAAGTGCAGACAGTGCTACAGAGAGGTTCACTTTTTAGCACCTACCCTAGATTTCATGACACTATGAGTTGTGCCATTGGAAAAGACAAGATCCTGAATTTTAATTATTGTATTTGTAACCTTACTGAAGTAAGCCAAATCCTAGGGGAGAATGGCAAAACACACAGTTTAGATATTTGATAAATATAACAGTTCTTACTGCACAACAGCAAGATCTGTGCAGAATCATGATATTACTGTGAATGAGTAAAGACCAAAAGTTCAAAACACTTGCGTTTAAGTCTTATTGTGGCTAGTCATGATTCAACTGGTAAGAATTGTAATTAGTTGATTGTATTGAATCTTTCAAAGCAAGATTCTTGAGAAGGGAAAATAGCATATGATRTGTTGACTCTCTTCTTTATGGGAGAATAATTATGTGACTTAATTTAGACTCTTGGCAATGACACTGTTAAGTTGGCTTGTGTAGTTATATACAATACTTCTAGGATGCCTTTTATGGGAAGAAAATGAGATTTTACACATACACCTTAAAGATATTGAGGATTTTATACATGTGGGCCATTATCCCTCCCCTACTACTTGCTACGTCCAGCAAGTACAGTGTACAATAACACAATTATTTTCCTCTTTTGCAAAGAAAGAATTGTATTCTCTAGAGCTTTTACTAAAAGTCCATGTAAGGATATAAGCACTCTAATGTAATGCCAGAAAACATTCATCTTTTGTTCTGCACATAAGCCTCAAATAGTTCACAGGTCTCCTTTTGGGTACCTGTAAATAATAGGCTATAATATTCTTATTTGCCATTTTGTTATTTGCTGTTTTTTGAATGTGTGTATCTTTGTGTCAAGGTCTGGTTTAAGATCTGTGTTGATTATCACATCTCAGTTTTTTTCTGCTAGGTGCTCATTTCTTGTATTTTCTAAGGTTTCCACTCATGACAGAGAGATGTGAAATTTGCAAGTAAGGCAGTCCCTAAGACTGGAGAGGTGACTTTTGTTATCTCTTCATGAAGCTACCTTGTTTAGTCTTGTTTGGCCTTTCCTAGTTACTCAAGGTTTAATGAAGTGGTTACATTTCAAACTAAGAGCCTTTCTTAAGCAGAACTTATATTCAAGTGTAAGCAAGCTCCAACCAAACTCCAAACAATTCCTATCTGAATATCTGGTGTGACATTTTCTATATGTAGCTTCTCAAAACCTTCCAGCTGTTCAGAGGATGCTCCCAAGCCACAGTAAGCCTCTGCATGTTTGTAAATACAAATGTATGAGTTCCTGCCCTGGATGGGGCTGCATGACTATGGATATTTTTCTATTCTTCTTCCTTCTAATCCTATCCTACTCCCACCTCAAAATCTAACTTGATCTGCAGGAACAAGACAGCCAAAAATCCACCTGGCTGTCTCTTCCATTTAGCTTTAACAATATTCCACATTTAAACCTCTTGTATTGCATGTAAGGTTTGTGGATCAATATGTCTGATGGATTAGAAACTGAGACCAGAGAGGTACATGTAAAATTACTAAGTCATTAATCCTGGAGCCCAGAGGACAATTCTGCATGTGTCAGTCTCAAAGTTTGGTAGGAAACTCACTTACATAGAGTCAGAAAAAACTAAAACATTCTTGTGTGTCCTCCAAAATGGAGTGGGTGTAAGTTACAACCATGTTACAGAAGATCTGCATAAAACTGTATCTTGCCATGAATCAAAGTGGACTTACCATTTGATTAAAAAAAACTTAGACATATATTCCGACAGAACACTTTTATCTGAGGCAAATGATATTAAGTGATTGGTGACAACTGTCATAATTTGAGGGAAGCCACATGTATAGTTTTAAAAGTCATGAGGAGCAGTCCTTTTGTACTCCTAAAGCAGCTTAGAAATCCTTCTGCATGTCTGAGATGCAGACAGTGGTCAACAAATAAAAATACTTTGCCTGTAGTTGAAATAGCATGGATTTAATTAAAGGTGTTATTTTACTAAGTTACTTAAAAGGACACAAAACACCATCTGGTAATTTTTAGTTGTTTTTTAAGCTGTTTACATCAACTTTTCCTTTATTTGTAGGTAACTGATATTAAATGAATCACAATAATAAAATGATTTTTCAAAATAAAACTAAATCAAGAGCAACCACAGTAGTCTTGCACTGATTTAATTAATCTAATCTAAAATATCAAGATTTACCTATCRATTTTGGTATGTAGCAAAAAAAATAATCTGTCTGCTGAAATGGATTTTTAAGTAGAAGCATCTCTATTGTTATTGTTAACAGGAAAACAAGAGGTAATAGTAGTGAGTTACAGTAAAAACAGAAGAGTTCACTTAGGAGGCTTCCAACAGAGTCATAGCAAGGCTTAAGCAGGTTCTTACTGTTATTGGTTACCCAGATCCAAAAGACAGTTTGGGCTGAGTCAGTAAGGGGCTGTGCTCAGGGGGTGCTCCATGCGGACAACAGGGACCTGCTGCAAGCCCAGAAACAGTGATGGGAGAGGCAGCAAACAGGAGGGGAGCAAAAGAGGGACTCTGACTGGCCACCAGCTACTGAAGCACAAGGTTTGGAGGCTGGATTCTTGTATTTTAATATACCTCTGCCAGACATAAAAAAATAATGTGCGTAGAATGTGCTTGCAGTGAGGTGTTTCTCCTCTTCAGCAGTGGAATGTGATGCAGCTGTTCCACCCATGGCTATGCACCACTCCCCAAACCACATTTATTCACTGAACCTCCACCTCCTTTTTCAGACCAGTAAGCCCATTGTGTTTCAAAAAAAAAAAAAAAAAAAAAAAAAAAAACACCAACAAAACAAAACAAAAAAAAAAAAGTAAGGCTTTTCTAGATTTGTTGCTGTCTTCCTCTTTATGATCTGCTGTTGTTTTCCTCTCATCATCTTACTGCCTGTCGCATTTTCTGCAGGCAGGGGAGCAGATAGACTTTCTCCGTTAAGCTCAGATCACATACTGCCTGAATAGGAAATCCACTTTAAAAAATCTTATTTTGTGTGCAGGTGTGAATGAAGTCCAGTGAAGTCATAAAAAAGGACATTATACATATGGAAACCACATCTATGAATCTGCTTTCCCAGGGGCCAGCAGTGTCTATCTCTGCTGAGATCTCTATTATTCAATATATTTATAAATGCAGCAATTAGTGAGATCTCAAGACTTCTGATTTGTAGGTTACTTAAGTAAAGATGAGGGATGATCATGAAAACTTACCAAAGGTTTTTACATATTGTGGCTGATAGGATGAAAAAATGTACAGGGATGAACATTACTAAATTTATATATCCTAACCGGATATAAAAAAACTTCTAATTTCATGTGTTAGATGGGTTTCCTCAGCTAATTCCTATTCCTCTAGCAAAAGTTACAGGGATTCTAATAAATGTTCTTTAATCCTATTTTAATAGTTTGAATTAAACACATGTGAAAATATAAAAACTACTATTAGAAAAGCCTTACCTAGTGCTTAAGAATACTTATGACCACATTTCTCTCTGCTCTGTAGAATTAGGAGTTCATGAGTACATCCAGATTTGGTTTCCCAGAGTGATCTTACAGGACATAAAGTAGGGAAAAATACTATCATGAACTGTTTTCAACAACACAAGACTAATTAAACTTTGATAAGTTAATTTYTTTTTTATCCTTTCAGACTTTGTGGCTTTGAACCGTTTTATGATGAAAGAGGAGATCAGTATATGTTTAAGAGAATCCTGAGCTGTGAATATGACTTTGTATCCCCCTGGTGGGATGATGTGTCTCCAAATGCCAAGGATTTAGTAAGTAAAGCAAAAATGAGACTGGAGTATTTAGTATTTCTGCCACTGAGAAAGAGTCCATTTTGGGGTGGGGGCAGAATAATTGGTTAATTATTTGTTCATAATTGTTTCCTCTGGTCTTCTCTATATTATGGTGCTATTAATATCCCCTGTTAGTCCAGTGCTGTAATCATGCACTAAGAACATGGATATTCTTATTCAGGTTGTTCTGTAAAGTAAGCCTTACATTGTTGGCAGCTGTCACAGTATTTATGTATGCCTGCCTTTCCTTCCAGCTCTGAAGTGTTTCATCATTCCTCTTTTCTGGGCAAACACCTTCAGGGGAATGTAGAAACAAGCCCTTCTTTTTGTGCAGTTTTCAAGCCTGAATTTTGGGGAAGAATATAAAAAGTAATGTAACTTTCCCTGCACTGCCTCTTCTGGCATACTTTTTCTGTCAAAGTTTTTTTTTTCAGTAGGTGAGGAAATATTGACTACTTTTAAATATTTTCAATTAGCAAAATGCAAGGGCTGGCATGCTATCTGCACTGTATTCTTTTATAACTGGATAAAGTAATTTGGATCCAGGAGACACAGGTCTGAAAAGATAGGTATGCTTGAGTCTGACTTTTGTGAATAATAACCTGCATAATTCAGTTATTTCAGTTTTTTATTTCAGTTATTACTGAAAACATAAGTGCCTTGTTCCATATATATTTATACAAACTGCATCTCAAAATACTATGTCATTGGTGTTAGTGAAGTACTTCAGGATATTTTAAATGGAAGGACTGTCAAAGTTTAAAGGAGTTTTTTGTTGTTTTATGAGATGTGAAGCTTTTCTAGGTCAAAAAATATGATTTACTTCCAGATAAACAGCAGTCTGCAGGTAAAGCTTTTCTCCAAAGTGCTCCATACTGTTTTAGTGAAGTAAAGCTCAAACTTTCAGGTTTAAACATGGCATAGCAAACTGTAGATAAGGATGATGACCATGACGCTCAAAACACATGCTGTCGGTAGTTCAATGTTCAATTGAAGTGATTTGCTCAACTCAAGGTCTTCCTTGGAGACACAACCAGTATTCACCACAATGCCTGTTCTTCTGCACACACTTCAGGACACCAACTTTCTTTAAAAGCTCTTTGTAGGGAGATTTTAGAAAACCCTAAAGCAAGGTTTCCCTCACCCTTGGGCGCATAGGAGCAGTGGAGCCCTGTGCTATCACTTGCACTCTGCTAAAGAGGGTCTGCAGTCAAGAGAGCTGGGTAAGTGTGGCTCTGCAGAGCTATCTGTGAACTTTGTCACGCCAACCTTACTTTTCTTCTTTTTTCGAAACATCATTTGTCCAGAGATACAATAAAACCTATGGAATTTCACTTGACTGGACACAGTTTTTATCCAGCAGGACCATCTCCAGTCTCAGGGGTATGTTTGCAGTGCCTTTTTTGCCTTTTTCCCAAAAATATTCTACTGTCATGTTTGTAGAAGTCCAGGTTCGCTGGTTCTGGTGATAGAAGGAATGGTGTAAACAGCATTAGTTTCAGAGTGGGATAAGACAGAAACACTTGTACACATTTTTTTTTTAAAATGTGTACATGAGGTTTCACAGTGACTGGAAGAAACCTTTCCTTTGTGATATACCTGACAGGGACTGCGTAGTACAAGTCTGCATGAGCTGCACACGCATAATTTAAACATTCTAATCCAGTTAAAACTTGTCCAAATCCAAAAGCAGAACTACTGCTCAGAGATTTTGAGAATTTCTTAGGGGTTTCGTGACAATTCAGACATGAAAGAGCCTATGATAGATACAGGTCATCTGCATTGGTACATACTCTTCATATGTTGTAACCAGTTGATTCTTTCTCTTCTCTCTTCCGTCTTAGTGGCTGTCTTAATCAGATGTTATTTATGGAGGACCAAGAAATGCCAGAAGCAGAATACTTGCAAAGACACAAATGAAAATTCTTGTTGGTTTCTTAGAATGTCTCACCTAAGATGTTCCCCAAACCAAGACCAGAGCCTCCAAATGAAAAACTAGGTAAATTTGAATGAAGAATAAGGTTGACAGTCTTTTGTATTTCTTGCTTGTGATGCAGGTTAAAAAGTTGATTGTATTAGATCCCAAGAAACGCCTCACCACTCTACAGGCTTTGCAGCATCCATGGGTCACAGGGAAGGCAATAAACTTTGCACATATGGACAACGCACAAAAGAAACTTCAAGAATTCAATGCCCGGCGTAAACTTAAGGCAAGTCTCTGCTCATAGTCTCTGTTTTGGCTATGAAGGCATGCAATTAAATTAGTAGCCTTGCAGAAACCTTGCACATTTTTGAGAACAGCATTCCATGGTATCATGGAAGCTTTTTATTTAAGATGCCTGATGAAGACTGAAGAAGTTTGAAGTTGATTTAGTCAATGACTGAAGCCAAACAAATAAAAAGGTGTGAAGTTGATTAAAAACTCTAACTTCACAGATAGGACTGCTGAGGATGTACACAGGTTTTACAAAGTCCTTACTTTCCATCTTCCCTTCTTCCTTCCTTATTTCTGTCCATCTGTTTGTCCTGTATTGCTGGTGCATCCTTAGAATACGAACCAGAAAGAACTGAGCAATTTCTTAATGAGCATCCATAAATCTAGAAGAAAATTAGTCTATTAAAGCATATTTTGATTCCTAACCCACCCTGAGTTATCTGTGCCTTTCAATATAAAGCAGAAGCTTTAAGCCATCCTTCTGTATAAACTAGCCAGCATTTCAGATGTGTAGATCCATCAAATGTCCCCAGAATGCTCCTTTACCATCCAGTTTACATATGGGAGGAAGCAGGGAAACATCTTTGGTGCAAATAGAACGCAACTGGGCACCTGACTGACATAGTATCTGGAAACTTTCTTCTCACCTAATCCGTTCTTCAGTTTTTAAAGATTTTCATCTGCTCAGAAGAAAATTCCAGGGATACTTCAGCACAGAAATTGTTAGCATCAGCTACAGTGAAGCTGCCCTTGTAGCCTTGGGGAATAAAAGTAAAAAGTAACTCAACTGAGAGCTTTAGTAAGTTCCGTAGAAAAACCAATACACAAAAAAATCCTGAGCCTTAACTTTGGCTTTGCTATTTTTTTCAGTAGAGAACTCTAGCAGAGAATCTCTACAGGGCAAAAAACTTTGTTTGGTCATTTACAAAGCACCCAAAGATTGTAGATATAATTCACATTGGTATTTTGATTTTGTTTTTCTTTCTATTTTTACACCAGAAATATTTTTTGAAGCTCATTTTATTTAGACTCTGACTGTAAATCAATTTAACCTTCTGTGATTATGAACTATTGCTTTTTATAAGTGTATTTCTTCAGTTCTTCTCTGTTAAAGATTAAATTACCAAATCTCCAATTATTAAGAGGATTTTTGAAGTCAGCAATTCTTGTAGAGTTAATAATTTTCTACAAAGATATGTGTAAAAGAAACAATACATTYTTAGACAATTAATTCCTGATCAAAAAACTAAAACAGAAGCAGACATCAAAGTGAATACACACTTCAGCTGTTGTTTTGTGAGTAAGAATAATACATAATTATCTCCTCTTTTCCAACATAAAAATCCATCAGCAGGCTTTCTTTATGTAAAGACAAATTTAAAAGGGTAACTCTAAAGGTCTCAGTCAGGATTTGATTTCTCATAGCCTGTGTTGAATTTGTTTCATAAACATCCAACACTGCTTGTGAGAATAAATTACTTTGAAAGTGCCTTTAGACATTATAATATCACTGAGTGTCTTGTTCTGTTTGTAATCAGTTTTCCAAAGTCCTCTCACCACTACTGTGTATGTCTGTGATTTTTCCTTTATGAGGTTTAGTCTCTCAAAATTCTTGTCACTTTCTTTGGTTTATGCCTTGTAATATTTCTTCATAATCTGTTGTAGCTGATCCSTTTTTATTGACAATGTTTATGTTATCTCCTTTTCATTATTATATTTTTTTCCTTTTTATTTCTTTGTGGGATATTTTG
Source organism: Alauda arvensis (assembly GCA_902810485.1). Lineage (NCBI taxonomy): Eukaryota > Metazoa > Chordata > Aves > Passeriformes > Alaudidae > Alauda > Alauda arvensis. The sequence goes on from CADDXX010000456.1 coordinate 336,563, forward strand.
TTTGTTTCTTTTTTTGTGGGGTTTTTTTTTTGTTTGTGCGTGCGTGATTACTCTCCAAAGAATCCACAAAACTTGCTATGTTCTTCATCTCTTCCAGCAGATCCACTTCTTTGATGCCTAAGCAAAAGCTGCCGAGTCAAAAATAGCTTGAGTTGTCACACACAGAAATTAGCATTTATTTTCCTTACCTCTGTATGTCTGTTTTTTTCAGGCAATAAAACTCTTCAAGGCAAGGGCTAATATAACTCTTCATGTGTGCCTTCATTTTATGATATTTCATGTGATACGAAAGTTTCCCCCCAGTGTGTATTTTTATATGTCTATACTTAGGAAGTATGTGCTCTGTAACATTGTGCTTGGAATATGCAGCAGTGCAATCATGATAAATATTGTGTCTCTTCATGAAATTTTCATGAGGGATAGTACTGTTATTATTATGACAGAACATGATGACTTTCTTTTTTGCCATCCAACTTCTACATGGGACACCTGAAGTAATTTCTTAAAACAAAACAAAACAAAACAAAACAAAACAAAGCAAAACAAAACAGGTATTGCTGGAAAAAAAAAAAAGTTGTGTTCATGTCACCTAATTTACAACCTTGTGAAAGCAGCAGTTTTAAACCTCAATCCGATATTCCAGGTGGCCTTCTGAATACACCCGGGCCCAGGCAGATATCCAAAGGTGACATTCCCGGGAAGACTAACGGCAGCGGCAGTTGCATTCCTTATCATTCCCTATCGGGGCAGTGCTGAGGCTGCGGTGCCTATGGGCCGTGCCCCCTAAGGAATGTTTGCTTGGTCCTCTCTCTCCCAGGCCGCAGTGAAAGCCGTGGTGGCCTCCACGCGCCTCGGCAGCGCCGGCAGTCACGGCACCCACGATGGCCACAGGCCCGGCCACGGCCCGGCCCCCACCAATGACACCCAGCCCGCCGAGAAACCCACTCAGGAAGCGGCAGCAGCAGCGGCGCCGGAAGAAACGCTTTAGGCTGATGTTGTTCGCTCATATCAGCAGAGATGTGTCATTTCATACACCAGCTACCTTGTCATCCAGCGAGACACATTAGAAAGCTTTGCCTCTCTGGTTCTGCTTCAGGGTGCCACAGGCCCCACCTGGTGATCAAACCTTTAGTGCATGTGACTRCTTATAAAAATAGTGAACTGTTCCATTCGGCATGTCATGGAAACAGTGTCATTTGCAGTAATACCGGCAAGTGAAAACATGGGGATTATTAACTACCTACCATAATGTGTATACCTTATCTAGTGTTCCTAGGTGGCATTTCAAAGAAAATGCCCTTTTGTTTGGGTTTATGGCAGTAGGTGTGTCTTATCTATATTGTGAGTTTCTTTGCGCTGTTTCCTTCTGTTCATAGTCCTCTAGCAGACAAAATGGAAGGAAATACCAAACCAATGCTTTTAAAACTGATGTATGAAATAATTTTTTTATCGGTAAAATTGAAAAAGTGTTTGGGGATTTACATGCAAAAACAAAAACAAAAACAACAATAACAAAAAAACACCAAAAAACCAAACAAGCAAACAAAAAACATTCCACTACTTCTAAGAAATTGAAATGGTAGTTCCACTGTGCATGAAAACATACATTGTTCAAGCTTGTATTGAGAATGCCTTATTCTGACTTTTCCTATTTGTATACAGTATTTTAATAGCAACCAAAATTACTCCAATTTCTGCCATTTCATTCCACAATAATGTGTTAGCAAAACAAAACTACAGAACTAAACAAGGATTAGAGTACATGCAAATTTTTGGTATACTGTTATATTTATTCATTAAAATTTTAATCTGCAGCTAGAAGACATTTTGTAGTCCCGAAGGAAATAATCTGCATTTAAGTAGTCGTAAATGCTTGAAGGAAGCTATTCCACAACTTACTGATTTTGCTTTGGGGAAGCCCTCTTATGCAAGGTCTGGGAGCAAGTAGTATACTCTAGTGTTTCCTGGGTTGTTAACCTGAGTGAGCAGGTTCCACTTGTTATTAGCCCACATTTTCCTAACAAAGGACCCCTCCTGTAAAGTGATCCACCAGCACTGATCTTGCATCCATGCAGAGCTGTGTCTTGAGTTAGCGGCTGTGTGGATCAATCAGCTTGCATAAGTAGGGTCAGGCTCTTCAGCTAKCTTGATACTTTTGTTGAATGTGATTGACAGGAACTGAAAAACTTATGTGCATCAGTTCGTGTGTGTGTATGACCACTTACACTCGTTTGTTATCTGTTTGACAGCATGTGACTACTGTACTGATATATTACAAAAATGGCAGAAAGAACCTGATGTACAAAATGTCATTTGCGCTTGTTAAACTTTTTAATACTGATCGTTACCTAACATCCTAATACAATCGTCATTCCTCTTTTGCTTTAATGTTTTCATGTGGTTGTTAGGCCTTACACAACTTGCCCTGAAAAAATATAGTAGCTACTGAAAAAACCAATACTTYAATAAAACATTCAATAACTATATTTCCGGATGAAATTAAAGGGTAATAAAGTGTTATTCATATGGTAGATTTAATAAATAAAATGTGCTCTAAATGAATATATAAAGGAGGATTAAACACCCTATCTTTACTGGGTGAAAATGCATGCTGATGAATCTATTATACTTGAGATTTTTTATCAGTTTCTTAGAACTCTTTGAACTTGTACAAAAAGTTTTGCTAACAAAGAAGGGTTGAAATTTAAAGTACCTGCATCCATTCAGTTTCCAAGGACACACTTTRAGGACAGCTGAAACATCAGCTGTATGCAAGCCAACATGACAGTTTTACAGATTTTTTCCCTAGGAAACAAGTACAGCAAGATGAATAACTTTGGAGATCATAGGTACATCCATCTATCTCACTTTTTACACTCTGTTTTACCTTCTTTGTCACTGCAGGAAAAATGCAATTCTCAGCTACTTTCCTCCACCCTCTTATACTGTGGTGAAATCATCCAAGTTCAGTCAGTAGGGAAGTTTGACACGAGAGGCTAGATTTCTGTAACATTTCATGTTTCATTTGGGATAATTGCTTCAAACCTGCAGAAATGAAGATGGCTGCACAGTAACTGCCCATCTGTGAGAGTTTGAGCATAAATTCCTTCATCTGAGGCATGGCTTGTTGAGGTAAAAAATGGTCCCAGCTGATTCCTAATGGTGGTTTTCACTAAATTATATCACAGCAATCATAACTATGAAATGATGCCATCCAACAGGAGACCTTTCTGTGACAGCATGATCTTCAGAGGCAACTCAGTATTGTGTATAAAGGCTCTGGGGCGTCAGTTGTTTTTTGCTTTCTTTTCTTGTTTTCTTTTATCATGCTCAACATTAAACAATCAGAATGTCTGTGCAGAGTCTGTGATTACCAGCATGTGACTCAGTAAAGCTGGATGTATTTGATGTATGACAGCACTTGGATGTATACGTGCACTAAAAGACAGGAGTGTTACCTGCATTGGCTTTGTCTGAAAAATCACATCCTGGTRGCATCTGCTGTAGTGGAGACTGGGATGTGCAACATCACTGTTTTACCGTGGTTGAAAAACCTGAACACACTTGAAAACTACTGGAGATGGACCAGATGTTTCCAAATGTGTGGTTATAAGCTAAGAAGAAAGTTACTTGTGCTCTTTTCTATTGAAATCCTAAGCTTTAAATTTTTAGAATATTTAACATATTAAGAAAGTTCTTCAAGTACAAAAGGGGAAGCCTTCTAGTCTTTTTGAAGTATTTGAACTTCGCAAAACTTTTCCTTCAAAAGTAAATTGCAGCACTAGCCAATTGTAGTCCAGTATTTTAGAGCTAAGATGATGATCAGATGGCTGTTAAATGGCTAAAGAAGTCCTGCCTTTGCACCACAGCAGGGGTTTTCCCATGTTCAGAAAGATTCCCTCAAAAACAGAACAGATTTCCTGTAATTTCAAACATTTACTTGCAATTTTGTGGATGGCACAGTAGATTGCATGGTGTGAGCCTGGTGCTGGTGTGTTGGCTGAAGCTTGTACTTTACCGTGTGCAAAATATGCTGTAAAGAGGCAGACACACTGTAATCAAACTTCTGAATGCAGAATACCATCAAGGCAATAGTTTTTTATATAGGATCTTCAGCAGAAGGGTATTAAGGACTCTATCCCCACAAATGAGCAGGCTGTTGGCCACACGCCGTGACAAAAACTGCCCAGCAGTCCCTTTGCCTTGGTGAATAGCGCAAAATACTCTGAAAAGCTGTGTTGTAACAGAGCAGGATAAAAAGCATCAACCAAAACATTTTGAAGTGGCTCAGACCATCAGAGACACCCAGACTGCAGGAGGCTGTGGCTCACTGGCAGCTTGACCTCCACACTGTCCAAATGAAACACCTTCTCGTACAAGTCACTCTGCAAGTGGAACACAGACACAGCTGCCAGCCATGGGAGAAGCACAGACAACACCACATTTTCTGCTGCCCAACTGCAGGGAAAATGATACTGGGAATTTTTAGTGTCCAACTCAACAGAAGGAAAGCAATATCTGACAGGCAGCAAATGCAGCAGGACTGGAAAATAAACCCTTGTTTCTAGATAAATGTCTCTCAGCTCCTGCGCACATGCTGTGTCATCTCTGGAGTTTTAAGAGCATATATGAAAATGTGAGGTGGAGGACTACCTGCAGATCCTTGCACAGTATCCAGAATATTTCCTGCTTACAGAATGACAAACACAAGTGTCAGCACAGTGCCTTGACCCCAGGCTTTTGCAGAGGCTGTTTCTCCTGAAGAAGAACTCATTTTTGTGTGGATGAGCCAACCCTGTTGCTGCTGAGCTTATGACTGCATGTGGAGGCAGGACATTCATGTAACAAAAAACATTAGAGGCTGACTAAGAAAGATGCGCAGTTAGATCTAGAGACCAGTGGCAGGGATACATACAGGTCCTAAAGATAACAAAAGTAATAAAGAGACAGGCAGAACATCCGTAAAGTTTCTTTATAAAACAGTAACAGCTCAAAGAATATTCTTTACTCCCTATCAGAGTGAATTCAGTTGGAACATAAATTAAGAATTCATTCTTCTTTTGTATAAAGAAACTTATATAAAATTCCCTGATGAGCCCCTGCACAGTACCCTGTTTTCTTGAAAAAAACCCATCATCTGCATTGCAGAAAAAGAAGAAAATACGGAAAGAAAAGGGGAAAAAATAGCAGCGAAATATTTGCCTAGTCTAGACACAGAGCTCTAAAGCAAGACTTCCAGAGGGTTATAAAGATGATGAAATGACAGGAGCAGCTCTCTTACGAGGAAAGGCTGAGGGAGCTTGCCCTGTTCAGTCTTAAGAAGGGATGACTGAGAGAGAACCTCATTAATACATGGGAGAACATTAATACCTGAAAGAAGGGTGTGAAGAGGATGGAGCAGGCTCTGCTCCATGGTGCTGAGCAAGAGAACAAGAGGCAATAGGCAGAAATTGATGTCCAGAGTGTTCCCCTTGGACATGAGGAAGAACTTCTTTACTGTGCAGGTGTCCACACACAGGGACAGATTGCCCAGAGAGGCTGTGGTGTCTCCCTCATGAGATATTCCAGAACCTGGACACAATCCTGTGCAATCTGCTTTAGGAAACCTGTCTTGAGCAGAGAGATGGGACCAGTTGACCGTGCTGATAGTCACTTCCAGCCTTAACTGTTCTGTGATTTCGTGATTTTATGATCTCAGTTCCAGAAGATATATAAACTCTTATTGGCAAGACTGCAGATTCTTTATATCTGGGAGGTAATATTTCTGGCCAGAGTAATTCAGAAGATTGCTGGAGGGGCAGTGAAGAGCATTTCTTGGAGTGTCAATCCTCTAGCTAATATAAGGATAGGATGATATATATGTGCGTATAACTAAAAATTCAGCAAATACTTACACCCTCTTCTACCCCTCCAGAGTGGAAAAAAGAACATGAATGCAGTCATTAGTTGAGTTATTATTGGGAGGCATTCAAATATAGTGGGAATAGGCATAGTACAAAAGCTGGAATACAATGGAATACTCGAAGTGGCCCAATTATTAATTTAGCAGTAAAATTATAGATTAAGATCTGAATAAGTACATGACACATAAACATATATAAATTCACATATAAAACACTTATAAATTCAACAAATTAGATGCAGAGACTGCTGAACAACCTCTGAGAACCAAGTCTATATTAGAAGTTGCAGCAACCTTTTAAACTATCTTTTGTCCCTTGCCACCATTACTCAGCTGGACCTGAAACAATAATGATTAACAGTCTGGTATACATAGCTCATTGCTGGATGAAATTCAGTAATGCATATCAAGGTATGAAAGATAACAAAAACAGTGGTACAGAGTTTTGCCCAGCTCTGGCTCCTTCCAAGATATAGCTGGGGAAAAGATTATTTCAGTGCCTTCTTTTCATGTGCTCAGTAGAGGGATTGAAGAGGAGTGACAACACAAGCACAGCATTTTGTGATAAGCTGGAACTGCCTCAAATGGTACAGAGGCTCTACCAGTGATGCTCTATCCACAGCACTGTGTGACTGAGAATAATCTGGCCCTTTATTTGTATATCAGGAAGATGTTTGTTGGCCAAGGTACATTAAACAGCACGTGTTTGCCCCATGAAGTAACACAGAGTTCCTCCTATAGGAAGATACATAAAGAGCAGAGCTTAAAAGAAAGGGATTTTTTTTTTAATTTGAAACTCTAGCTTCAAGAACAAGTTTTTACATTAATGACTAAATGGCTTATTGTTATTCTTCCCCTTTGTGCTTCGTCTTGTTTTTTTCGTGGTCCAGGGGCACCCAGGAACAGCTGTCAGCTGCCAGTCAGTGGGTGAAGAGCCATCTGACACCTGGCAGGTTTCAGCTTTTCTGCCCTGACAAATCTGCTGTTGCCCTTGGTTCCATCAGGCAGTTTCACTCCTGCTCTTGCGTTCCCAGAAGAATCTGGGTTTCATCAGTCAAGTATACATGTATTTCTRTGTGAGCCACCCCTGGTGTGATTTGTCAGTTAGTACACAGGTAGAGGTATTTCTACTTTCCCTCTTTATTTCCCAGACTCGTGCTGTTTCCTGGCACCTTCAGATTCCTTTCTTAAGAGCCTACACCTGGCTGACAAAAACAGCTCAGTGGTGTGCAGCAAATACCAGGCAGACACAGAAAATAATTGAGCTTCTTCAGTTATTTTCCCAGAAGAAAATGAAGACACCTGGGCTGCTGTAGGCCCAGGATGAGGGGTTCAGAGCAAAGAGGCACAAGAACGGCACCATGCCAGGTTCTGCTCCTCAGCACCAGGAAGCTCCTTTGTCAACAGCACCTTTTTCCTTCTGTGGAAAACATTGTTTAGGTCAATCCAAAGAGACAAGTCAGGCTTAGGAACTCTGAAAAATATCATGTGTGTTATGACCAGTGACCTTCTTAATATTTTAAGAATATTTTACATAATATGAGTTGCTATACTTAGAATGATAYTTTATACAACATTACCATTTACAGTGTTGGCATAAGAAGGTGCAAAGTCAGTTTAGAACACGTGGTCCCATTTGTTGTCTGGAACTGTAAATAATGATCTTCTTTGTAATACAAAACTCTGGAGCCAATCATAGTATCTGCATAAGTACATGCAGGGAAAGTCCATCAACAAGAAAAAAGACTAATTCTTATCCCTGTGTTGGGTAGCTCTGGGGTGGCTTTTCTAATGAAATTATTATGTTAAACAACTCAAAGCAGCAATTCTGATCATTTGAAAGCTGAGTACAAACCACTGGGTATGATTTAGAGCTGCAAATGACATCCAGAGACAGTATGTTCTAAGAGCCACTAAGTCATATTTATTCATCCACAGAACTGTGCATAGGGGTCTGCACTATCCTGCCAGCCCTCAGATCCCAAACCATGATGATGTTCTCACAAATGTGAAATTTGCATGAATGAGCACAACTACACAAATCCCCAAATAACACAGCACAATAACTACCCACAACAAACACACCAGACAACTCTGCTCCAGAACACACCAAAAAGTGCTCCTTTTTAGCTTTGTGTCAACAAAGTGAAAACTGTGTATAAATGTACATTCCAAGGTTTCAAGCTGCTTGGTTTCTGTGATTTTCCAGCCATGTTTATGGAAGTTGTGCAAATATATCTATCCAGTGATAGCTTCCTCCAGATGGAAAAACGTCACCACTGACCCTACTCTCCACTGGTAAGACATTTGTACTGTTTGTACTATTAAGTCCCTCAGTCCTCTCTCCCTCAGCTTSCTATGGGGCCTGAAATAATCTTTTACAGAAAACTGAAATTTGTCAAGAAACATTTAATGAAACTAAGCAAATGGACTGTATGTATATTTAAACAAAAGTATCTTTGAAATACCTCCTAAATCCTGCTGCAGCAGTGCCCTCACAAAGAAGTATTTTCCATGGGAATGACAAGGACCCTGCAGAGCATCTAAGGCTGGTGCCATCATCAATGTACTACCTTCAGTGTAATGATAGGCGCATTGTGTGCTCTGCTCAAATCATTGTGATTTTACTCCCTGCAGGAGACAGTAATTGTAAACTAAGATTTTTTTAATTGAAAGTAATTGGAAACAAAGACATTTACAACTACTAACTGCTGAGAGCTAACTCAAACTGTTCCTTTGTGCTGTTGAGCACAAGAACCACTTCCTTGTTCACACCACATCCTCATGAGATGTCACACTAGCACTTCTGATTAAATAGCAGAAATTTTAGTTAATGTTCCATTAGAGGACATTGGTTTGGGGTCTGATTGGTTTGGGGGTTTTCTTGGCTTTATTTTGGAATACAGTGTTGAGAGGCCTATGYTCATGAGAAAATTACCTCTGAAACTGCTAGTTGCTCAGGGAGAAGGAAAGATGGGAGAGGTGGAGGGTGAACCCTAGTCATAGAACCATAGAACAATTCAGGTTGGGAAAGACTTTTGGAAGAGATTGCTTAGGAAAGATTGTGCAGCCCAACTGTTAACCGAGCACTGCCAAGTCCACCATGAACAGGATGTTCCTGCAAAACACCAGTGGCGGCTGGTCCAGCTTGTCAGAGAGCAGGAGGAGGGAAGAGCCATTGAGGCTGTCTGGCATGGGGGAAGAAGTTTGTTAGTCCCTAGGAGATATACCACCACACCCTTGCAAGACCAGGAGGTACCAAGCAGAGGCTGCCTGGCTCCACACCCACAGTAAGGAGCTCATCAGCTTAAATTGGTTTTAATTTGAAGAAATGTGATACATGAGGGGTGCGTGTCTGGCTTGGCCTTGGAGGCTTCTGGCTGGATGAGGACCATAAGGAGAGAATTTTGTGCTTTTGCTTACTGAAGAATACTGTATGCTGGTTGGTTAGGGTATGTGCTGATGTTTCCAAGACAAACAGAGAAATGTTTGACTAGTTACTTTGACTAGTAACACAAAGTACTTTATAAGTCTGTTACAGAAGCTCAATCTCAGAGCAGCAGAGGCTGGACTCTTACTAAAAACAATGAAGAATGTTGTAAATATATATTGCGGACTCCCAAATTAGCTTCATGTATTTTGTTCCTGACTCCTTATTTTACTGTTTAATGTGTAAGAAATCCTGTACTGTCAACACTGTTTTCTTCTACTAGCAAAGACATGAGCAACTAAATAGCAGTTTATAATCTGCTTGTTTAACTGTACCCTTTTGTTTCTGATTAAGCCTGTTTGTGTAGTAACTTTCCTGATACTGTGCAAGTGGAACAGAGAGAAATTTGAACCAGAAAAAAAGTGACTGTTTTGTTATTTCCAAATATTGTATGTGGGACCAGTGYACCTCCTTGTGTGTCTGCATAGGGACACTGATAAGCCATGAGAAAGTGCTTTGATGCTGTTGGATGTCTGTTTTTAGTAAGTGGCTTGCATGACTGATCTGACGCTAAATAAACTCATAAATCYAGAAAAGGCTACATCTATTATTTGCTGACAGCTAATGCTCAGTGTAGAGCAAGGAACAATAGTCATCCTTATAAAGAGGAGTCATCATGGGTATTAACTGTTTATATTACAAAGTCTACACTGAATTCCAGCTTAGCGTAGCATTTCCCCACTCCTCTTCCCTCAAAAGTTAGCAGCTGAATAACAAACTAAACCCTTTATTAGTGGTGGAGTACAGAACTAAGGACTGTCCAGCCTTCCCATGTGCCCCAGGATGGGTTATGCGAGTTAGACGTTTGTGTACCATTTTGTTAATTACTTCCAATGATAAATAAATTACCACCTCCTTGTGCACTCTAGTTCTGCTGCTCTTTTAACTGGGAAGTATTTTATAAAGTCCCAAGTCTTTTTGTTAACTGCAGTTAACAGTTTTTCTATCACAATGCAATTAGTTTTCTGCAACCTAATCCAAAACTTATAAATGTGCTGCTTAATTCAGCATCCTCCTCTCTCAGCAGTACAAACCAAACTTTCACCCCAGTGGTCTTACACTCTTCTTGCTTGAATATGGATTTTCTGYCTTTAGTTGATTACTCTTTATGCTGAACATAGCACCTGAACAGAGAATGTTTTAAGACTGACATGTCAACAGGACATTTTTTATTTCTCTGCTCTGTTCTCATATCTGTCAACCTGAGTGGTGTTCCCTCTTGCCTGGTACTGGTGCATCTTGATATTCTTGCCACCTACAACTCCTTAGTCTTGCAAACTGCTTGAACGCAAAGTCCCTTCATACCCTTTTGTGGGAGATGTTATAAAATCTCTCCATCTTGGAGCAATGAAATAAATAAATAATTATAAACCCTACAAGACACTTTGCATGGCAACAGTGCTCCAGAAAAAAAAGAAAAAAAAAAAAAAGGTCTAATTTGGCACTTCCATGGATGTTGCTGAATCTTTTCCCAAGCTAATGCAAGGCATCCATTTTTTACTGCAGTTTCATGAAATTATCTTGGTCAAGCCTCTGTATCAGAATGGAAAAGGGCAGTGGAAAGACCGAAAGAAAGAAGGCGGCAAGTATCGAGTGGCTTTAAGCTCCCCCTGGAGTTCAAGGGTTGTTTGCTTTTGGCTGACCTCTTAAAAATAGCACATCAAATAGTTGAGTTGGAGCTTGTGATATAGCACAGCATTACAGTGGTTTTACGGTGATCTTGAGACCAATAAAGAAATGGGAAATAAGAAAGAACTAACAAGTCAGAGAAACTTGTCATGAGTTAGGATAGCTGGGGATTTAAACATAATGATCCTGCCTCATAACTACCAAACTTCTGCATTTCTGTTAATGCCTGGTGCAGTCTTCCTCTTTAAAAAGCTCTGGGCTTTTCTAGTTATGATGTCCTTCTCAGCAGTTCAAGCACTTATTTTCTTCAACGTTGTACGTATGTATCCTAGAAACATTATGTCTCAAATATCCTATGATGCAAGTGGTTTTGGGAAGTGATTCAGTATTTTTACATCCATGGCAAATTCTCTATACTTCCATTTGACATTGAAAAAAAAAAGTGTATGAAGGGTCTCCTCCCTCTTCCTTACTACTTCGGTACTTGTGGCGGGCATCAGATTTCCTCAATTTCGTTTCCACTGAAGCTCTATTCCCATGATGTGAGCTGAGAGKCACAGAAGGATGTTTTGCCAATGTTGAGCATTTACAAAATTTTATTTTCATTTAGCTGATGGAGACAGTGAGACCATGAAATTCTGCATATATGGCTGTGCACATACAGGCTTCATCCTTAATCCTGTATACAGAAAAGATGGTGGTTTGTGGAGACATGGCTTATGCTCCAGTGAAAGGCATGCTGTGGTTTCCTTCCCCCTTCAAATTGTGAGGAGCTTGAAATCCTGTTAGGCATACAGATAAGGAGGGGTTGTGTGGCACCCAAATAACATGGGCTGACCAAACTCATGTTTGCTGCTGCTCAAATGCACTCACTTGAGCACTGCCCTGCCTCCCCAGTGCACCCTGGAGCTGGAATCAGTAACACCAACACCTCAGCGGCAATGCTCCCTGTTTGGAACCCAAAGYGCAGGCAGCACCCAGAGTGACACACAGACAATCAGGCAATCCTGGCGTAGTAATTTCCTCTCCAGGATTATAAACTGCCTCAGAGAGGGGTCTGTGCTGGCAGGCAGGCCAGCAAGGCCCAGGTACAGAGCTCAGGAAGTGCTTTCTACCCCTGTGCGTCCCAGGGCAGATCCAAACTGGTCAAATGAGGGCTTGAAAAAGGTCAGTTTCTGCTTACACTGTGGGCAGTAATTGATCTTCTAAGAGTTCCACTTAGGGAACCTGTATCAAAGAAAAACTTTTGAGGATTATTAGGTTGTCCTAGTGTCTTGGCACACTGAAATAAATGTTTTAAAGAAAGTGACTCTGGAGAAGGCAGTTCTGGGCAATGTGTTGGTATCTGAGGCTCTTTAATCTAGATGTGGCATTTCATATCATGTGGGTCAGCCATGAAATATGCACAGGTATCTCCTGCCGTATGCTGTTACCATCTCTGTCTGCTTTCTTCCTGCTAGTGGCAGAATCCCAAAGGTTAACTCCATGATAAGCATTCCCTATCTGAACTGTAAAACTGAGTCATCACCACAGCCCAACAAGGACTGGAAAAGGCAGAATGTGTTACAAAGTTGAAACTGTGGTTTAGGACTTCAGGATATATTATTTTGTAGAGAACATTTAATATTTAGTGTAGGTTTAAAATCTCTTCCATCTTTCTATTATCTTTCACCAGGAAATGGGTTTGAACATCAATGTTTTCTTTTAACARTTCTAATAAGTCATGTCTTTAAGGATTTTCCAAAGATCCCAAATGGTCTCATACCTATCCCTACCACACTTTGCAGAAAGTGACATGATAACATGCACTACAACAGTGTGCTGTATCTCAGAGGTGACAATTCCTTTTCTCAGCAACAGAAGACAGCTTTCTACTGAAGTCAAATGCTACAGAACTCTACTGCCTTTATGCCAGCTTTGCAAGAGAAACAAGGGAAGGCTCTACAGAAGATACAGGGATTTCCTTTGTTTCTGTAGGCACTAATTAAACACATGACAATATACATGTTGCAGTTTGTTTTATACACCTAATATATGCCTTATATACATCTATATGCCTTCTGCGAGGTGGTATATCTTCATGTGTTTCAGATTAAGTTAATGTTTATGGTTAATAGATCACTTCTTAAACATACAAAAAGGTAAATAATACTAAGCCAAAATAATAAAGGTCTTCCACAACCATCATGGGGTCATCATAAAAAAACTCCTGGATATACATTTTTAGAACTGAAGCCTTGAGAAAATCCTACTTTGTACAGCTTTCAAGACATTTCAATTGTGTATTTTCCTCCATCTAAATCAAGTTTGTAAGTGAAGGAAGGCTTTATGGCTTTCAAATTTAAGGAGATAAAATGGTATTATTAGAGATCACCATGCAGCTAAAGATTAACTACATCATCAGACATAACTCCCCAAAAATGGTACACATGGCTGCACAAGTATTGAAGAAGCTATATCACAAGCCTGTTGGAATCCATTATTTTAATTTATTCCGGAGTTGCACTCAAAATACAAATACACTCATTTAAATGCTGAACACAGTAAGTTAAACCCACTGTTAAAACAGACTTTGACTTTCCATACACAGGCACAACTTGAGTGGTTCCACTAGAATTAGCGCTATTTTTACAGCAGTGAACCTCCTAGGTTGAACCACCAGGTCACACCATCAAAACTGTTCTGATTACTTATGATTACTGGAGAAACTATATGCTCTTTTATAAGCCCATCACAAATTTATAAATTCATCAAATTTGAGTTTAGGGCCTGAGCAGAGTACCTCTCTGAAGTATTGGTCCATATCCCAGCCAGCTGTAGTAGAGTACTTTGACTGCCTCTAAATTGAGCTTAACCCCTGCATCTTCTGCACATCTACATCTACATCTACATCTACATCTACATCTACAGCCAAGGTTTAATGCTGGAGGTTTTAGATGAGGAACAGAACGGAAATAGGAAAATTGTCTTATCTTCAGTAACCTTTTCCACACTCATACAAAGCACCTAGTTGAAGTGCCAAAAAGTGTCACATTACCCAAACCTCTAAAAAAGCAAAATTAAAAAAAAATATTAGCCTTATAAAAATAATTTTGATGTGTTTATATACATGCTATTTGTCTAGCAAACCTGCTAAAAGATCTCTGCTATTCTTGGCCAATTTGTTCAGAAGTCAATTCTGGATAACTATATTCCTAAGTGACAGAAATCTGTACTAAGCATTTTACTTTGTCTCCCATTTCTTCTGCACAAGCAAAACATGGGTTCCTGCACTTTGTCGTTGCCACTGCTTGCCTGTTATAACCCCTCTTGGCTCCACCTAGATTGTCCATTGACTCAGGAGAAGAAGAATGCAAAGTGGGAGAAGAGGTTCTGACATTGTGGCTTTCTTGGTTCTGATGTACTCTGGTTAAAAAACAGTTCTTCTTCCCTCTCCATCTATAGCTATAAAATTTTAGGTTCAAATAAATACGTTTGAAATGGGACGTCTTTCTTCTAGTTCTCTATTAGTCTATAGCTGAAATTTTTATTAGAAATATCAGTACACAAAAATACACTAGCAATTTTCTTATTTTGGCTCAAGTTCTTTCTTCAGCTGCTCTGTGCCTCACCAACTGGCTTTTACTGAAAGCAGAAAAAGCCATTTCACTGGATACTAAATAATGATAGACACTGTTTATGTGTCAGAGYTTCTAGAAATGGGTGTTTGGAACAACTACTTCTACAATGCCTGGTGTTATACAAACATCCCCCTGTAAGTGTCCTGTGACCTGGATTTCTCCAGCATTGAAGTGCCTCTGTTCAGATTTAAACTGGGCTTTTTACATAGAGAGGCAATATTTTCCTCTATATACATCTGTATCACAATCCCTCCATTAGTCAGTCCCAGCAACTCTAAAAAGAGAAGACATGAATATGTAGATTCATTGCATATGTAATCTTTGTAACTGGGAAGAAAAAACAGTCTACATTTCGAACAGTTTCCTCTACAATCATGTCATCATTCATCCTACAGAGCAGCACTGCCTGAGATTTCATCACTGCCTCTGTACCAGTAATAAAAAGGAGAGGGTTCTGGCAGCAACTCCTTGGTGTCCTTGATGGTAGATGATAATCTCATGAGCCTGCAGTACTTTGGCATACACAAGGAAGGTAAAAAAAAAATGGGAAGACTAACTGAGGGGTTTAAAGGGAAATGCAGAATACACAAAACTTAACAAGGAGCTAACATTTTCTGCCCATGAAGACACCCAAAGGCTGTTTGATGCATTGTTTTAAACAGTTTTAAACAGTACCAAAAACCTTAAAGCATGAAGCAGGTTGAAGAAGCCCCCACAATATCTGGTATTGTTTTTTCCACCTCTCTGATTGAGCAATGAAAAAGGAAAGACATCCATATTCAGAGTGAGCCAGTGTCAAAAAAGCAATATTGCAGGGGACTTTCATCTGAATTTCTGAGAGTCCATTACCTGTCCCTGGATTGTATGTATACAATTGGCTCCACCATATCAGGGATCCAAGATACTTTCCTTAATTCCTACACAGTTAAATTTGCCACTGTGAGCACTGGCAAAGCATGGGGATAACTACAATGTCACCTGAGCAAATGATGCATACCAACATTAAAGGCTCAACATCAGATTTTAAAGAGAATTCATGTTCCCAGCAGGGAGAGAGGTATTTTTTAAATGCCCCTGTTATGTATCTGTCAGAATCACTAGATTGCTGAATATCCTTGAAATTTGCATCTTAAAAAAAGACCCTGTATCCTTCAGCAGATCCGAGCAAATCTTGAGCTTTGGCCTTCAGTTGCTCATGTTTTAAGATGTTAATGTATTGCAAAGATCAATCTAGGGGCAGTACCACAGAACACCCCACAGCACCRTAACACTGGCAAGTCTGTGCTGTTGTGGCTACAGCAACACTTATCCCTGAAGCAAATGAGTGGCTTTTTCTGTTGTTTTTGTAATTCCAGCGTTTGCATTTAAAGAAACAYACATAGAAAGAAAACCACCCAAAAACCCAACCAAATGAAATCCCCACACACACTATTACATGCTAATTTAAGTAAAAAACTCCTTTGAAATACAGGGTATGACTGATGATCAGCTGGAGGTTTGCTATTTTGACAATTGTGTGATTAAAAGCACAGAAAAAAAACCTATGGAAAGATGCCTGATGACCTAAATGAGCTTTGGATCAGCATTTCTTTATGCACTGAGACTTATTTACAACAGTAAGTAAGTTACAGTTACAACATTGAAGAAATGCCAGAAATGACCACTTACATTTGCTCTCAAGTACAATTAGTTTTCTTATGAATAGCATCATTTAACAACTTAGCCATGTGATATCTATATCATGAATCAAGGCAATTTAAAAAAAAAAATTACAGATGCAGCTGAACAAACTTAAAAAAAAAAGGTATACATATATATACTACAAAACTACATCTTCAGTGAGATGCTGCCTGTACAGCAACCTGCACCATCAAAATCCTGAGCACCTGGCTCCCAAAATTGCTGTAGAAGAGCAGAGCTCACGCTGTATTTTTCAAGCCCGCACACACATCTTGTGCTTTCTACTGAGGAAGGTGGGGATTTTGAAATTCAGGCTATTGCTCACAAAGCTGCAGAGTGCTGAGCAGCACAAAGCATTTAGAACTGTGCATTGGGAATGTATGCCAATTATCACATCAAAAAGCACTTGCTAAAGTTGTCTGGATTCTCAACACAAAGGTTTGGGTGTAATTCAGGAAGGGTTACTCACCTCAATTTAGTAGGTAACCTATGCTAAGTAAGCTAAACAACAAAATCTGATTGCAAGGAATGCAAGGGCTCTTTGTCTAGGTTTTGAGTGCCTTTTTGAGGTCAGAGTAGAAATTGGCTAGGGTACTAGACATGGCAGTGTCCACTGCAGACTGCGGTAGCATCCCTCGCAGCTCAGTCTGGACATAACCTGTCAAAAGACTGTAGCCAGGAGAATCCTTGAGAGGGATGCAGAACCAACCACAAGGGTGATTGAATCCACGGACAAAATTTGGTCTCACCTCTCCATAGTCCAGGCTTATACCTATCAAGGAAAATAAAATTAATAAAAAGGGAAATTATTTTGAGAGGGATTAAAAAAAAATTATTGTGCAGTAAATTTTATATATATAAGCTTCTGATTGGGGAATTTAGTAGTAGCGACAGACACACTACAAGTTTCTAGGTATTTTCATGCATAAAATTTGCTGTTCATCCAAACTCTGCAACAGACAGGAGAGCATGATAAGCAAAAATTAAAATGTTACGAGGACATTCCTCTCATTTACTAGAGGCAAGTTGTTACTCATCTCATTTTGCTCTAAGACCTGAGCTAGAGGACTCAACTTGTCTCTAACACTCCTGCCCTACAGCTGGCATAAGTGAAACCTGGCAAAACAGAATGGTTCATGAGTAACCCAGTAGCTTGTACATGTCTTCAAATATGTAAACTGTTAAGTCACCTTTAAATGTGTTAAAACACCATGAATTTATTTGTCAAAGCCCATCTTAGACTTTTGGAATGTTTACTACTACTAAATCTGAATCAAATCTTAAGCCAAACAACTGTTGCAAAATAAGAATTTAGCAGAGGCAGGTGGGTAGCTTACCACATGTTAGAAGCCCATCTTCATAGCTTGTAGTGTAAGAGAAATCAACAAACTCCCTTGGTGCTATGATGTTCCAGAGCTGGCCAGCAGTTGTATAGCGCATAACACAGCAGTTCTTGTTTAGTGACAGCATTGTAAGGGCAAGAAAATAAATATATCTTAATATAATGAATACAGAGAAACTTAATGCAGGCAGGTAACGTTTTTCACAAAGGTCACAGCCTCAGTCAACTACACTGCAAATTCAGTGAGGTCAGAATGGTAGTGCCATTCTCAGCCTAAAAGCTGGAAGTTGTAAGGACTGGTCTACAGCTGAGAGCTGTGGGAGCAGAGAATGGCACCATAAAGGTTTAAAGATCTAAAGCTAGAGAATTCTGGCATGCTGAAACTGAAAGCCACATGGCTCTGAAGTCACAAAGGAGCACTTGGGAAGTATAAAAGGAATATGAATAAATTTCAAGAGGAATCTCTTGAAGATACTCTATCAAATACTTTTAATCCACTAAGTGAAAAATAAAACAGAATGCGAACAATTATTCAAAACAGGCTTTCTTATAATACACCATATACACCATGTATAAATTTTATACAGAAAAAATATCATCATATAAATCTTTCTTCAAAGACCAAGCAAAAGACAATCTATGTTTAAGCCAGGTGTCCAGAAAAAACAGAGGGTTTTGAATTCATACTGAATGTCTGCAATAACTAAAGGAAGGTTACGAGCTGTTCTGTAACCAGCTTCAAACCTACCTTTCTTTTATCAAGTCCTGACCCTCAGTATGAACTACTTTGTGTCTCAACACAAAGCCATGCCACACACATTGGCCCTTCAGGAAGAGGGGTAGGTTGCAGTTTCCCTATATGTGGACTATTACTATTGTTTGTTGTGGAACGGAAGCAAGCAAGCTGTATGAAATGGGTTTGGCATACACAGCATGACACCATAGCCCTCTGTATGTGAATTTTATCAGAGGCTACCAGAGCTCCCAGGTAAAAGAGAATTGCGACTAACTCCTTTATTTTTAGCATGAACAGAAAGATGAACTTCAGTTCAGAATAGGACTGTGCTGCCAGACAGTCCTAACTGTGGTCACACAGAACATGTATGCATAATGCTGCTCATGCATGCAAAAAAAAAATATTTATATTTAAAAGGCTGAAAAAGGTTCGTATCAGTTGGAATTGCTCTGCTCTACATGAATGTTAAATTCATGTATTCATCAATACACATTTCCCTCAAGAATCTAAACAAGTCTTCACCTCTTCAAATGTTTCCATGATGTCCATTGAAGTCATTAGGCTGTCCCAGTCTAGCCTGTAAGGTCCAGGGCGAATATGATCCACTATTCTGTTAGTAACATCTTCCACCACTCCTTGAGCTTTGTAGCTAGAAAAACGTGTTTATATTTAGTATGAAATTCTGTATATTCCATTTTCAACAGTACACTTACATTAACACCTTGGTACCAGGAAGTACGGTCAGTGGACAATTGCATCAGAGAAACAGGAAAAGACCTATGGTGCATCTATTCTTCTTTGCAAGAAATTTTCTTCTGAAAAAACTTGCCTTTTTTTATACAGTCAATATCTTATAAATGGTAAATTCCTTCCCTGGATAAAAATTATCCTGTTTATTTCCCTAACACCTGCAACAGCTTGTTATTATATATTATATATTATATATATATATATATAATACTGCTGGATTAGCAAGGGAGTTCACAAACCTGGTGAACTCGCTTGCTAGCCCAGCAATAAGTAAACCTACAGCAACAAGGAGATCAGGGATATAATGGGAAAAACATTTTTCATAAAGCACAAGTAACAGGATGTTGGAGACTGAAACGCTATGGTTTAGGATTCAAACAGTTTTATGAAGGACTTTTGCCTATTAGAGTCAAATTGTACAACAAAAGCGGCACAGAAGCACCCTAAATTGGCCTCATGAATGAGGCCTTAGACTGTAAGTTGATTTGAGATAAGATAAAGTGACTCAGGTTTGGGCTGGGGGAGAAAAATACTTCCACAGGATGAAGGCCAGCACTTTCAGGGTGGAGGCAACAATCCCAAACTTCTCTGATGTCAGGAACAGATCCTCACACCAAGTCAGGGGGAGGAGAAGATGTTCTGGGTGTGTTGTGAAAAAAGCCTCTACTCAGAGGCAGTGAAAGCCCATCCGCTGCACACACCATCTCAGCTGTGGGGGCTCTTCACCCCGGCAAGGCCACATCTAAGGGACATCTACATGAGGGACAGCAGAGGGGATGTCATGGCCCACCAAGAGGCCACCCCCACAGGCATCTCCAGACATATATTAATCTATGGGATTCTATACTTTCACCAAGAAGAAGCCTAGACTGACGGGAGCAATAAGACATCATTGGGACCCACAGAGGGGTAATATGGTTCTACTTAACCTGCCTCTGTCACTCTCCCTGTCCCTCCAAACACACCTCTCTTTTTCATTCCCTTCTTTCTTTTTCTTCATTTTTCTTTGCCTTTTACCATTAAATAAAAGGTATTAATTTTTCAGTATCAAACATCTAGCCTTATTTGGTTTCAGTTAAGTTTTGGAAATATTCAAATGTTTCTGGGTTCATTCTGCTTTATTCACAGAGAGTTAATACTCTTTACTCCTCTATGATTAGAGTAGATCATAACACAGAAGTAGAACCAAGCTAATGAGAAACTGTATTCTGCTTTAGTGGCATATGATTACCAAATAAAATAATCTGGTACAGAACGTTACAGACCATTCATTTGTAATTAGATATTTCAGTAGACACCAGAGATTTTGTTTTCTTGAGCTATTGGGCTCCAAATCCTGAAGGGGAAGAATCCATCAAAATAATTATTTTCAAAATATTTTATTTTCATTAAGATGTTTCTACTGACAGTAAATAGTCAAGCAACAGATTCATCTCTTCACTTGTGCAGTTCACCCATATTCAGTCATAATCCTCTGTATGGAGCCCATCTCAGCTATATACTTGGAACTGGAGGACCACATGAACATGTCAGTGGTTTCCAAGTGTCTGGAAAGCTCTTCAAAGTGTCCTCTAGTTCTCCAGGTGCATAAACCAAGGTGGGGTATTCACCTGCACACAGCAGTCACTGCCCTCATGGCAATGGCCCAACTACACCAATCTGTTGGTGCCAGTGGGCCCATGGAAATCTTGGTGTCTGGGGCCGTCAGTTCTTGCAGATTCAACAAGACTTAAATTCCTGTGGGGTGTACCAGTCTTTGAGATCATTTTAAACACTACCTTTTCACAGGACTTTTTGTTTCTTCAGTGTGCTGTTTTCTATAACTATTTCTCTACCTAAACCTACAGATACCAACAGAACCCAGTGACAGAAACCCACACAAGTAAGGATCTTCATGTCACACCAACAACCCCACACTTGGTATTTTGATGTCTCACAGTCACTGCAAGAGTCCAAGGACTGAGTGAGCTGTTTCCCAGTAACCCTTCAGGACTACTGACTCCAGGCTTGATTCTGAGTTTTATAGGCCATCATTTCYGGACAGATGCTGCTCCCTACTTTAGCCAATGGGAGTTCTGTGGTATGTTCCACAGACTTCACTGTTGTTCTAGACACCATGCAATGCTTAAGTATCAAACTGAAAAACTAGAAAGGAACTGTACAGCCACAATAGGTAATCCCTTTAGCTCCCCCTCCAGAGGATCTGTGCAKCTGAGGGCTGTAGAATTCACAGTCTTAACTTCTAAATTCTACAGAACACATCTGTGGAACATTAAAGATGTATCTCTTGTGCAGGCAAACTTACAGGTATCCACTGAATTCCTCTGATGGTTTACGCCACACAGTTGCATCTTTCTGAAAGAAAATATAAGACACAATGTTAACTGTCACTTGCACACAATAACAAGAAGTCCAGAAAATGCTTCAATTTTCTTGAAGTAGCCAATTTCATCATTAGCCATGGTTCAGCTGGGCACCACTGTACAGTTTCCTTCAGATTTTTCAGATACCTTTTACTTGTAATTTTCCATTATTAAAAAAAAATCAGGAAATTGGCTTTCTCACAGTCAAATATTACAAGTCTGTGCAGATGTAGGATTTGGTAGGCCAAGTCAGTTTACTGTGAAAACACACAGAATAATGGAACAACATTACAGGGAAAGCCATTCCATTGCAAAGCCACTGGAAAGCCAACAGCCAGATGCTACTTAGACAAGAAGACCACACTACTACTGGTTGCAGTCCTGTAACACAAGTCACAGAAGCATGCAGGAGATGCACACGCAGACAAGAAAGTTCAATTACCTTTCTTTCCTAGATGCCTGACTAGAAGAGTCTTGCAAGCAGTAGTCTATTTATTTTAAAGTTAAAACAGAGAGAAAATAGAGAAACCAGTATCTTCTGATTTTTACTTAACTATGAAATGAAACCTCTACAAAATCTCTGAATTTTGGTGTTGAAAAGAGTATCATATGGCACCACTTTATTTGGAATCATTATAAGATTCCAAATAAATTACATAAGCACAAAGGACAAAACGTCCTAAAGCACAGTACTATTAAGTACCACATCCAGAATAATTTAAGATATTTTGGGGCACAACACATCTCCTTGTGGTAGGTAAAGCTCTGAATGTCTTTTACTTGGCACAAAACCAAAATGGAAAGAAAGAAGAGAGGGAGGAAAGGCTGGAGGGAGGGGTTAAATCTGAGGATTTGAAACACAAGGATGCAGGTAATTTTTAAAGGAATACAGCAGTACTTAATAAACCACAGGAATACTAATACAGCAATAGACAACATTTAGTAGAGCAGAGGTGGTATAGGTATATTTTAAGAGTGAAAGACTTGGATGTTCTGTTCCTGCCTCTCCAGACGGCAAATTTGTTAATTTTGCAAATAATCAAGTTACATTTGGATCACTTGCCTCTGTCTTGTCAATGCCTGGTCATGACGGAAGAAAAAATAAAAGCCCTACTCAAACCACTGTAACAAAAGACAAAGATAGAAATTTACCATCCTAGTCCTACCATACTGCTACACTTCTACTTTCTGTGGAGGACAGTACTAAAAAGTATTCAGCCAGCCTAGAACTGATTCATAAACAAAGGCTATTTATCTTGTAAAAACTCAAAAAGCCAAGGCAGGTCAAAAGAAGAGGACAGCAAACTGCTTGGAGAAAGCAGGAACTGTATTCCCTTTCATGGAAGGACACTTAGGATCCTATGCGCAGCCTCTAAAGAACAACCGAAAAGTGGAACAGTGTAAGAGGAAGCCTTGAGAATTACCTCGTTTCTTTAGAGGAAGACATTTGGAAACTGAAGCATGATGAACTATTTAATGGCAAGAGATTCCAGAGGCCGGTAGGCTRTGTCTCCCTTGTTGACACGTGAGCCTCTTGCAATACTATTAAACGCTAAGTACTTCACATTTTGTTGAAAATTAAGCCTAAAATCCTACACAAGTAGGATTCATCTGTGAGATACTCCCCTGAAAATGAGTATAAGGAATGACAGAGTATGCCTGAGAACACGAAAAACACATTCTGCCATCTAAAGACGTTCTAGACAGACCTTCACAGCGCCTGTCAGTTTTAAGTCCTGCAGGGCCCGGCCAAGTTTCTCAGCAGCGTGACAAGGCACAAGCGGGCTCTCTCCACCACACCGGTGCCCCACAGCTTCCGAACCGGGAAGCCGCCCAGAGCACTCACGGTTTTCTTCGCCACYCTCCACTCGCCGTCTCCGATGCTGTGGTACCGAACCAACGTGTTCCGCAGCTTCGACGCCAGGGGCGCGGGATTGGGCAGGGGATCCATTTGCCTCCCTCTTGCGCGAAGATGTCTAAATCACACAGACACGCAGCAGAACAACGTACGGTCAGGGATGCCAACAACAGCGCGGATCTTCCAAACCCGAACGGAGGATGCGGAAGACACCGCTGCGCGCACACACGCACATCTCCCAGACGGGTTCGGGTGGCAGTGAACGGCTGCCAGGGCCGAAGGCCGAAGGCCAGCAGCCGCCACCCAAGCGACAAGCCTGTCCTGGAATCCTCCGGGAACGCGGGACAGGCGCGCTCCCCTCGTGGGCGCGCCTTCGCCCCGGCTCCGCGGACACCCGCAGCCCACCCAACAGCGCGCGATGCCGGTAGCCAATCAGAGGGTGACCACCCCGCCGGGGCAGCCAATGGCGACGCCTTCTGCCGGGCGCGGAGACGGGGAGGTCACCACCCCGTCGCGTCACGCGACCTCGCGACATGTCGCGGCCGTGACGCCATAAGCCGGGGGTGGCGATGCGCCCCGCATTGGGAATGAAGGGGGTGACGTGAGGGAGGGCGTGGGAGGGAGCCGCACCTGCGGTTCCGCCTCGCTGGAACAGCGCCACAGCTGTTCTGCTCACGGCGTGTCTGGCAGTGTTGCTTTTTACTGACCGCAGAGTCACAGAATCAGCTTAATGGAAAGACTCGCATCAGGATCATCGAGTTCCAACTCCTTGTTCTACACAGGACACCTCAAGAGTCACAGAATGTCTGAGAGCATTGTCTAAGCACTTCTTGCACGCTTGTCAGGCTGTTGCTGTCACCACTTCCCTGGAGAGCCTGTTCCAGTGCCCAACCACCCTCTGGGGCAAGAACTTTTACATGATACCCAATCCAAAACTCCCCTGACACAATTTAAGGCCATTCACTTGGGTCCTGTCACTGGGCACCATAGAGAAGAGATCAGTGTCAGCCTCATCTTCCCCTTCCAACAAAAAAGTTGCAGACCCCAAGGAGGTCTCCCTTCAGTATAACCCACACTGAACAGACCAAGGGCCCTCAGCCACTCCTATGGCTTCACCTCAAGGCCTTTCATCATCTCTGTGTCTTTTGGACACTTTCTAGTAGCTTTTGATTGTTTTTACATTGTGGTCTCCCAGACTGCCCCCAGCACTGGAGGTGAGGCTGCCCCAACCCAAAGCAGAGTGGGACAATCCTTTCCATTGCCCAGCAGGTCTGATGGCCCCCCAGGACAGGGTKGGCCCTCCAGGTTGCCAGTCCAGTGTTGACTGATGTCCAGTTTACCACAAAACCGGACCTCCAGGTCCCTTTCCATGGTTCTGCTCTCCAGCCTCTCATTCCCCAATCCCTTCATACATCTAGGGTTGCCCCATCCCAGGTGCAGAGTCCAGCACTTCACCTTGTTGAACTCCACACAGTTGATGATTGTCCAGCCCTTTGATTCACTGAGGTCTCACTGCAGGGCCTCCCTGCCTTTGAGGGAGTCAACAGCTCTTCCCAGTCTTGTTATCATCTGCATATTTGCTGAGTCTCCCTCCAGTCCTGCGTGAAGGTTGTTTATGAATATTGAAGAGCACAGGGCCAAGGATGGAGCACTTTAGAACCCTGCTAGTGACAGATCACCAATGTGATGTCGCCCCAGTCACTGTAACCCTTTGTGCCTGACCTGTGAGCCAGCTGCTTACTCTTCATATGGCATGTTTATCCAGGTGTTCAAAAGATCAATTAATTGTAAGTAGAATGGCCTTGTAAAAGTTTAGGACTTCACTGTCAGGACTTAGGGGGAGGTTGACAAAGCCTGGAAAAAGAAAGTACTGTTGCAAATTGTGGAAATGTAAAATTTTTATAAGAAGGAATGTTTTTTAATGCATTACCTTTTAATACTTTCAACAACAAGAAAAATTAAATCCCTGAAGCAGAAAGCAGCTAACGGGCTATAAGTTATGTCCAGTGTTAGGAAAACAAGCTACTTTTACCAGAATTGCCTTATTAAGGTTTAAGGCTTGGCAGGCTTCAGTGATCTCAGACCTAGGGGAGGTTTGCAAAGCTTGGGGAGAAGATGTACCACTGATGGTGGACACAAAGAACGTAGAATTTACAAGCCAGGAGTACATCTGGCAGAATCTTCAAGGAAAGGAAGAAACTAATAAAGGTACTCAGCAAGTGGGCTGAAAGATTTGACTGGGTAAAAAGTAATTCCGACAGTAGGAGATGCAACCACCAACCCAAAAGTAAAGAAAGACTGAGTATGCAGACTAATGAACATAAGAAATAAGGGACTCACTTAACCAACAGAAGATAGACCTATCAAAGAATTAATAAAAGAACTATGCAACTTGCAGTCAATGAACATTAATTCCTACTTCAGCTAAAATGTATAAATAGTGAAAAGTTGTGATAGGTGTTCCTGGCTTTTTGGAATTGCCACAAAGCCGCTATTACTGGACAGGTCTATAAATAAATCAATATCTCCATTCTGTGCATGGATTGGCCTTCTGGACACCAGGTGCAAGAACATATTTGGGGACAACAGGGCTTCTTTACAGTGGCTATATAAAGGTTTACACAGGGCTGCAGTTTTCTAGAACAGTGGATTTGCTGTTCAGCTGAAGTGTGTCCTGCAAGTGCCATTGGTGGGCAGGAGCAGTGAAGGAAGATTCCCTGGGTCAGCATCCCCAGTGGCTGTTAGCTGTGACTTTTGTTGCAGCAGCTGAAACTTGAAAACATGTTTTTCCAGCCACAAAGGGCTTAAGGTGGTGCAGAGCATGGTGAATGACATGAGTGAGAAAGCCTAAGACACTCCTGGTCCAGTCAGCAGTGCTTGCAACACAAGTCAGCAAGATGTTAAGGAAGTGTTGAAGTTTCACTTTGCTCTGTAAAGCAGCAAGGAGACTAGGATTCTTCCTGGGAAAAGGCAGCACCTATGGTCAGCCCACAGTTGCCACAAACTTCAAAAGTTTGTGTAAGTGCTTGTTTTCCTGCAGACTTGCACTCTTCACTGAGCATCATTCAGTCCACCAAACATCCACATAAAAAGTGAAAATTCTTGTAAGGACAGGAAGATAAATCAGTTAAAAAGCAGGTTATTAGAGTGGGAGGACGGCAGATCTTCTTTGTGTTRATCATTTTGGCCAATGCTGGCTCCCAGAATGAATGTTTTGAACATGGTTTTGTTTTCAGTACAGAGCTTAACACCAGACCTTTTGAACTGTCCCTAGTTCCCTTTGCAGTTTACAACTCTTGGTTATTTTTCCCTAATTGAAAATGTGTCTCTAAACAAAGGTTGTGGTAGCACATAATAAACACAAAATGAAGATATTTTACATGCAATCCTTGAAATTTTACAATGTAGAATCTAAAGAGAAGTTTTGAGTTGAAAGCATTGTGACAATATAGGAATGTACTTCGCTCATCTTCCTTCTGATTGCTATTATATTCCTCTGAGTGAAAATGTGTACATTTGACCAGACCTTGGCAGCTTTCTGCATTCTTCCTTGCCCTGTTATACTCCTTGAAGTCCAGTGCTTTCAATGCCTTTGAGCTTGGCATTTCTTTCCCATGGGGTATTACTAGCTTAAACCAGTGTGAGTTTGTTCGTTTTTAAGAGGGAAATTTCTTTTTCTTGAAGGAGGCAATGACAAGTTTGCATTGGAAAATGCTGRTGTTTTTTAATAAAACGTTATTTGTAAAAATGTTTTATATTTCCATGGACTGGGTGGATTTTAACAGAAAGTTGTTTGGTTTTTTWAAAGCTTTTCTGGGCACTCATACATCAAGTTTCTTAAGTTTAGGAGATCTGGAAACTTTCTGCAAAGTAGCCTTATAGATTATAGATACTCTGTATTCTCACATTCAACATCAGTTTTATTATCTGAGCCAACAGGGTGCTTTCAGGGCTTATAAATTGGTTCTTGCTCACAGTGAGGTATGTCCATACCTTCTGGGTTTCCCAGCTGTGCAGAGCACAGTGTCAGTGAAGCATGTGAGAGAACTGGTGTGATACAGAATATGTTTGCTGTGTTTCGTTCCTTCACAAGTTACAGCAATACCTTCAATGCCACCAGCCAGTGCCTATGTGAGAAAAGTGCTGTGAGGATATGAATGTTAAATACTGCTAACAACACCACAGTGTGAGTGTTCCTGTTCCTAAGGAACAGAATTTGATCTTACCCTTCTGGTGTAAACTTCTCCCCTTCAACTGCGTATAAAAACCCATGACCTTGCCCCTGCCTCTCTCTCTCCATCCTTACCTCTCTCTTCGGCCCGGGGATAATAAATGGATTCTCGAGCTTAACAAATGGACACCCGTCTCGTGTGTTCCCCTGCCRATAACTGTAACCTCCCTGGAAACGATGAACAGTGTAGCAGCCACACGCTGCTATACCACGGCTGAGGTTTTGCTGCTCCTTCCTGCTGCCCCATCTCTGCGCCATAACTCCTGAACCACTCCCAAATTACACCACGGCTGTATCATGCTTGAGGTATGCAGTATTCCTGTGGAAAAACATCTGTTCCTCTTGTTATGTAACACCTTGCCACGGGTCAATTATCCCATTGGGTGAGACCCACAAACACTATCAAAAAGCCCAAAATATCTCTGTACCCCAACTGGATAAATTAACTAGATAAATTAATTTTCTTCCAGGAAACATCTGCATTCACCTCCATGAAGAGGAATGCTTGTCTTAGAATGCCTGATATTTCATATTAAAATCCTGTTGTCTGGAAAAGTTGGAGACTAACTACTGCTATTTTAGTTTAACAGGGTCTGGCAATGGCTTTGATCACAGAACGTGGTCCTCTGTAGAATGTATAACAATCTTGCCTGATTTTCATACACAAGGAACTGTAGACATATAATCCTAATGTCTTGCAAGTCAGCAAAATGTCAGCAGTTTACCAAACATACTGGACCAAGTTCTACTTTTATAGCAACAGGCATAAAACCACTAATACATAAYGTGCTCACTTGTATATGACACTCAGCAGGCTGATTTCAATCCAGAACAGTATCCAAAGTATTTAATTGGATGAAACCTTAACTCCAGCTGTTGGAAGAAGAGCAAATGGCACACAGTTACTTCATTAAAATTTTTCTTACCAATTTATTTCTCTT
The DNA here is from genome assembly GCA_902810485.1 of Alauda arvensis. NCBI lineage: Eukaryota > Metazoa > Chordata > Aves > Passeriformes > Alaudidae > Alauda > Alauda arvensis. The sequence goes on from CADDXX010000456.1 coordinate 365,105, forward strand.
AAATTTAAATGTATTTAGTACCCTATCCAGATAAAAAAAAGATATCCTTGATGTCTGTGGAACGTATTATATGATTCTGAAGCTCAACAGGCTGTCATTAATAAAAAWTTTATATTCCCAAAGTTAAATATAATGTGAATTTGTGTCACAAAGAGAACTCTAAAAATCCCACCATATTTTGTCCTGTCAAGAGTGCTCTTTGCTGGTTGAGCTGATTTGATCATATGGAGATACARTATCCATGTTACCAGGCTTACTGTTTTCTTACTGCTTTTTACCAAGTAATCAAAAGTTACAGATAAATTGAAAAGCTGGGATTTGGGATTTTTATCCTAGTTTCCTGCCTCATTAGAAGCTTTCTTCTTTCTACAAGCATTAACTAGGGCTTGTGCAATTAGAGGTATCAGATAATTTCAATGCAGAAGGGTGGAGATAATGGCACCTGGCATCCTTTATTCTTTGGGGAATACCTTTGGCTGATGGGTTGGCAAGAGCTATTGGACAATTTTTTTAAGAAGGAAAATGTAACTATCACTATCAGTATTGCTTAATACTTTTGAGGAAAAAGCAGCATTTTCTTACTAGATTTCTTAACTGTTTATTTTATGGTGAATAAACTACAGTGTGTCAGTGTCAGTGGGGGTGTGATTACCAAAGTAGCCCAATATATTTATTCTGAGCCAGAATCTTTTTAGCATTTATGAACTTATGAAAAGTAGTGGCAATAAATGTACCAATGCATGTTCTGTAGTACAATTCTGTCTGACATATCACTATGAATTTTGGGGTTTTTTTCTAGATTTGTAATTCTGTAGGAGAGTGATATTGGTTGATTGACCAATTGATCTGTTCCTAGAGTTGTGCTTAATTTGATCATGAGCAATGTGTTTATTATTACTCTCTTCTGACTGCTCAGTTTTCCTTAGCTGGTTATTGTGCTCACTGTTACAGGGACATTGTACTCAAATTTAGTTGAATCTGTCCACTGGTGCAGCAGATTTGAGCAATTTCAAGCAGTGAAAAATACTCATAACTGAGAGTACAGTTTAAAACATTGTTGAATTTTGGGTTTTTTTCAGTATTAACTTAAATTGCTCTTAACTTTGAAAGGTAGAAAGCCCTTCGTTATGTCAGAGTTATGCAAGTTTGGGGCCTTTGCAAAGGCATCGAGCTTTGTGGTAAAATTCAGACTTTCTAGACCCACACTTTCTGTGTTGCACAAAACACATGGGCTGTGTAATGCTTTAAAGCTGTTCTTCAGTACAGACCCAGTGACTGGATGGTTGAAGCTGGCAGGGATCTCAGTGTCATCTGATCTGGATGAGGTTCCTGTTAGCCCCATTCTCCAGCCTGTCCAGGTCCCTCTGGACAGCACCATGATTCTCTGGTGTATGAGCTCCTCCTCACAATTTGGTGCCATCAGCATATTTGCTGGGGGTGCAGATGTCCCATCATCCAGAACATTAATGAAGATGTGAAAGATGTTCAGACCCAGTATTGACCCCTGGGCAATACTGCTCCAATCAGACATTGTACCACTGACCACCACCTCCCTCACTATCTGGTCATGCAGCTAGTATGTCAACAACTTCTTTATGAGGATCCTGTGAGAAATCCTGCAATTACTTTTCTTCTGCAGCTCAGTTTGAAGAATTTTCTCCCCCCGCCTAACTGCCCAATTTATGTTCTCTGTCAAGAAAATAAAATACAAGTATCCAGATTTGCAACTGAGGTGTAAGTAGAACAGTTGAAAGTTGAATGTAGAGAAAAACCTGCCCTGGAAAACCACAATCTTGGAATGTCCTGGAAAGAGCATTCTGCAAGTAGCACAGGAGGACTGATATTTAACTAAAACCATTTTGTTTTGAAACTTGCTACTGGCTCACCTGAAATTATATGGCTCAGAAAATTTCTTGCTAAATCATAGACTAGCGAAAGTGTTTTGCTCTTAACCACTCTTGGTGTATTCAGTCAGACTAGCATAGCATTTCAGCTGGCAGGACAACTGCTGGAGGAGTCTGACTTTCTAGAAAATTCAGCCAGTGAAATCTTAGGAGACTACTGCTTGCTAAAAACATGCACATGTATTGTTCACCCACAAACTGTCACATGAGCCACGAAATCTAACTGACTATACATCTTTGGTAGGAAACTCTTTCAAATCCAGCACAGGCAAAATTTTTTTTCATACCAATATGTCACAAGCATGAAGAAAACAAATAACTTTGTTTTTCTATTGGATAATAAAAGTGAGCCACAACAAAAACAGAAGAAAGCAACGAAACAAAAAAGCCTCCAAACTTTGTAGAAAACCTCTAATATTTTTCATGTCTGATCTTCAACCATCTATTTAACTTTGGCTGGATTAGGTAAATGTACAGTGTGATGCCTTTTAATTAGCATGTGATAGAAAGCAAGTCTTTATTTTCTACAGTTGGCCCACATAAAACGACAGAAATGGCAATAGGATTTCATGTTTGTTTGCTTAGTATGAGCTGTATTAAATCAGCTAACTTGACCATTCCCTGTAAATGCCAAAGAATCCCAAAAGGCTATGGCTGGATTCTTAGCATTCATACATATTGCCAAATGCAACTTTCCAGATGGTCAGAAGTGTAACTAATAATATTGCATGTTCCACTTATGTAGTACTGGTAGAGTTTGCGAGTGACCCAGACTAGAATTCAGCTCACTTCTCACATAATCATTCAAACTAATGTATTTAAACTAAGAAACAGGAGTGCAGTAAGAGTTCACTGGCTTAGGCAGATCTGGGTCAAGGGAATAGTCTGGAAGAGAGAATGAGCCATCACCCCTCTGGTAAGACCTGGGCTAACTGGCACAATTTCTTTCCATGGTATCAAGTTGTTGCACGAATTCATTGGACTGCAGATCCATAGTGTTGAAAGCTGCAATGTTGTTTAGGGAAGAGGAGGTGATGGTCTGGACCACAGCTTAGGCCAAAGAKTATTCCAGAAGCAATCACTTCACCAGCAATTGTACCTCTTTTTTAAAAATGCATTTTGCAGTTAAGCCACGAGATGGCAGGAAAACAAAATAAATATTATTTTATGAAGCAGCTGCACTTGAAAGTTACATCTAAAACCAAATATGATTGAGAAGGGGACAAATTTTCCATATGAAGGTGTTGGTAAAGTCTTATAAGGTTTTAAAATATATTAGATATCTCTTTATTAATATTATTTATATGTGATTTACATGATACCATCTTTCTCTTATCCTCTGCTTTATGCATCTGGCCAAATGTCTGTTTATTTGCCTATAGGCAGGAAGTAAAAAAGCTAGCCCTGCTTATTTCAATTTTGGTTCCCAGTATAATATGTAAAAATAAAATTCAGAAAAAAGTCTTTTTGTATCTGGAAGGAGAACCACGATTTCCCTGAACGGTGATTAATCCTTGGTTTCTCTCTCTTATGTGGTATATCCTCTCATTCTGCCTTTGCAAAAAAAAAATTTACCTTCACATTATTCTCAAAGCAGACTGCAAAGCAAGGTAGGAGATTCAAGTAATGAATCACTTGGTTTTTCTTGATTTGAAGAGTAAAAGGCATAATGCCTTAAAATCATCTCTGTGCTTTTCTGCCTATGTCATATGATATTAAAAAAGCACTATAACTTCTTCTGTGAAACAATTTTAAATTACTGGATTCTGTTCCTCTCATGCCCCACCAGTGGAATTTTAAGGACAGTGACTTCTAAAATATCTTAGTTCCTTTCTCAAAAGCAGTGGTCACAATGTCATTGTTGGTACTGCTTGAGTAGCAATAGTGCCCAGTAGCAGTATATGGCAATAGTGTCTATAAGAGTGGTGTACATGGAGTCTTACGAGCAAATCTCAATTGTTTGGATAGTCCTGTCCTGCAAACACTCTTAAATGTCCTGGTGGTGCTGATTGCAACCCAGAGAATACCAGAATTAATAATGTTTGGGGGGGGTTTAAATGTTTTCCTGACTGTAGCAAGCTGAGTGTAGTAAAAGCCCTGTATCCAATGATAGATGGAGTTTTAACCTCCTCCCTTATCTGGATTCCTGGATACGCTTGTCTGTGGGCTCTCTTACAGTCATCGCATCACAGTGAACCAGGAAGCTGTTCTGTTAGTACTGCTTATCTCCAAAAAAGTTGTGGAACTTGTTTTGGACAGACTTCAGTGACACCCTCAGGGGCTTTCTGTAGTTTCATCTGTTTGCGAACTTAGTGCCTCTTTCCATCCCTGTTGTTGTCATTTACTGTTTCTAACAGGATCACCTTTTTTCTTTTCAAAGAGGCAGCCCTGGGGATGTGCCAATGACAGGGCAGGGCTCTGCTGAACTGGTCAAGGAGGGCACCATTCTGCAATAGCTGTGCCTTGGGCAAGGATCAAAAGCACAGATTATGGGCTATGAGGCAGTGTACAGAATTTTATCATTGACAGGAAATGAGCAGTAGTTCATGGCTTTGCCACAAAGTTAAAGAGCCGTAATTCATCTGTGCATACGTAGTTGCCCTGCTAATAAAAGAAAGAAAGTGTAACTGGAAAAGCTACCATAACTCGATAAATCCAACACACTCATTTGTGAGAACTACTGATCCCACATTTTCTGCTATTAAAATGTTGGTTTACGATAAATTCATAGCTGTCCCTAAAGCAATTTTGATCCCTCTGAGACTCAGGCAGCAACCCAAAGTAATGTTTTCATTTAAAGCAGTCATTTCATTGTCTTTTCTGTGAATTGTCCATGCTGCTATGAGGGACTAATATCAGCAAGGTGTGGCTGTTGGATATATGCCTATTCTAACTCATTATCTCAGTCATGGTGAGGAGTTCCCAGTTTGAAGTAATAAGTACCAAAAGTTACTTCTTTGTGYCAATCATAAAATCTGTCCACTTTTCAAACTTTCCTTGAAAACATATATTGCTTAGGTCACAGACAGAAGATGACATTCAGGTTTAGGAAACCTGATCTTTCATTAAACAATGAGAAAACGAAAATAGGAAGTTGAGATTACAGATCTTTGAAAGGTGGATGTTGAATCAAAGCAAGGACTGTACTACATACTAAGATGCCATGATGTTGCACTTTGCCTGGGAGAACCTACAGCAATAATGACCTACATTCTTTGTTCAGAAGGCTAATGTTTAGTGGGTTTTTAGAAATGTAATGCATTGAAAACTTCTTGCTACCTATCCATTGATTTCCAGCTTTGGGATCGTTGTAGTAACAATTGTGTGTTGTGATTTCTGTAATCACACTCTAAAAATGTTATTCTCTGCTGTATTTCCTTTTTTCTCCTTTCAACTAAAGATAGACAATGGGTTTTATGGAGCTGGTCGCTGCAGACAAACAGTTGAAGCTGAAGCTGAATTTATTCCTAGTGATCTTACACCAGTAGCAGAGCTGTGCCAGTCTCACTCTACCCACTCAAACTGCTCACTAGTTCAGCTGCTCTTGTTTTGAGGAAATCATGGCTGAAAAAAAAAAAAAAAAAGAGAGACAGAGAGAGAAACAATTACAAGTAAACACCAGATCCACTTTTCCTGTGCGTTTTTCTTTTAATTATTTAATTCACCATGCTGCCAAGCCCTTGGCAGCACTGTAGGCTTTTGTGCTATTTTCCTATAAATATGTGCTGAAAACCTCCATGGCCACACATTGCTGTGCTTTGGTATTGTCTTGACATTAGATCTTGAAATCATGTTCCTGATACATTTGCTGCTACGCTGTTTATATCATTTTGTAAGTCAATTTGAATATGCAAAATTTGATGACCCTTTAACCATTTTAAGTGCACATAGGTATAGGGTTGCCATCATCACCAAAATATTTTGTTTGAGTCAAGGTCACTGTCAAGAAAAACAAGACCTCTTTTGACCTCTATGATTTCCAGGCTTGATGGAAATGCTTAAGCTTCATAATTTCCTTTCATACTACATATTCTCTGAAAKAACTTCATATAAATGATTTTGAGTGGTGACAGAACATTATGGGACACAGTCCTCCTAGATGACATTTTTTCTTAGAATTGATCATCTGTATTCTTTCATCTGTACACGTTTCTTATCATCAGTACAAAACAGAAACTACTTAGAATACTTCCAGGGTAGTAACTTGGAGCTTTTCAGATCTTAAAGTATGTTTGGCAACTTCTCAGTGAAGTCAGATACATTTATCTTGGATGTCTAAGCTGTTTCCTTCCAGTAAATGGCATTCAGAGTTGAAAATGAGCCTTTTTGACTAATGAACAGAACATGACATCGTTGTGTCAACACACATTCTGCCTTAATCATCTAATTATATAGACATAATAAATGCCTCAATTTTCTCAGCCAGTCCAAAACAGACTTGGTATCTTGGATTATATCTCATCCTAGTTGTAAATGTAATATTGGGAATATGAAGCATCTACATACTAACATAGGGCCGCATAATTCTGGTTGAGGCTTGCAGTCATAAACAGGAAACCTAAAGTATTTTTTACATGTGACAGTGGCAGAAGACTGAACCTGATTGTCATAAAAGCCTTCTTTAGCCCTATGATCTCTTGTTTTCTTAGCATTGGTGAGAACTAGTGGTATAAACAAACCAGTTCTTCCTCTGTACCATAGAAGCATATCTTTTGTCTTTTCAGATTATTCTTATCACGATGTGCTCCAGAGTTCAATGTGTGAGGAGAATAACAGTATGGATAACAAAATTCGCAACACAGGCTTAAAACTCGTTGCATGCAATTGTTGTCAGGATATTTTTCAATATGGAAGGACTCCTTGAGGCAGTCTTAGATGAAACAAACATGACTAGTAGAACATTTTTAGGAAAGATTTAATTTCCTGGACGAAGAGCACCTTTGTCCTAGGATGGGATCCTGAAAGGTCACAAGAAAACCCCAAACTCGTAACCCCCACCAAAAAACACAGCAAAAAAAAACCCCACAAAACAAAACAAACAAACAAATAAAAGAACAAATCACCCTGCTCTACTGGCTAGGCCACTTTGCTGAGACATAGCGGAAAATTGATGAGAAAAGTATGCAAATTACCAGGTTTATGTAGAGACAAAACAAGGTTAGAGTTCAAGGAAACCAKGCAGGTAACCAGCTAGAAGCAGGAGGCTCATGATTTGGGGAGGGTCGTTCACCTAATAAAAGGATGTAATTCTGTCAGGTAGTAACAAAGGCTGCACGACAGCAGGGGTCAGAGAGGGACTGTGTGGTTTCAAATAACAGCAAAACTTTTAAGGGGCTTCAGTCATATCAACTGCCTGTGTGTACAGCAAGAAAGAACTTCAATAAAGCCCTACTCAGAGTTCAAGGAGCTTTAATATGTTTGAAGGATGCCCTGACACAAGCTTTTATGCAGTGCTTTGGAAATAAGAGGTTGAAAWTGGGTCAAGAGAGCAATATTCTGCACAGCACAGTATTCTAAATTGGAAGATGCATAAGAAGGCCTGAGTGACCTCTTCTCTGCATAACAGGCTTGAGAAAATAAACTGTGTGTTAATGCATGTTTTTCATAGAAAATTTCTCTGCTGTATTTCTGTGGCAGAAAATTGTCAGCCTAGGGAGAAGCAATTTACACTAGCTTGCTTCTCAATTAATTCTGATTAAAGTGGGAGGAAGTAGATGGATTCATCAACTCTCGATATACCATAAACATGATGTGGATACATATATTCTCTTTTAATGATAAATCTTGCCCAGTGGCCCAGTATCATATAGCTTAATGGCTTCATCTTGCTATATCAGAGAATTTWAAAAGTTGTCTATACTGTTTTCTTAAATACAAGCCAGAGGTGTCTTTATTTTAAATAAAATAAACTCATTTATTTCATTGGGAAAATATTTATTATTTATCGGCATTTGCCTTTGAGGTAACATTGGACATTTATGCACCCAATAGTGGCTGAACAAGTTTTTGAATGGTGTTAAATAGTTTAAGGTAATAACTGGTTTAAATTTTCTATTATTACAGCTGTGAAGTGATGACAAAGAAAATAAGATAGTAATAATTCTCGTGGGTTTATTTCAAGTGGAAAGCAGCAAAACAATAACAATTCAAACAATCTAAAACAAACAAACAAAACAACTTTCCTAGGAACCAAACCAAAAGTTTTATTTGTTGAAATTTATAATTGAGCACTTAGTTTTGGAAAACTTTTACAATGTTATCTGTACCTGGAGAATATTAGCTTTTGTCATTTAGGCTAAAATTAATCAAGAGCATGCCAAAAGCCGGCGTTGAAATTTGACTGAATTCTGTTTTCTAGAGAAACGGTTTGGAATTCTGGAAACGCTTACTAATGGATACAGAATTTACATACTTTTATTTATTTTAACAAAGTACAATAAGCACTGATAACATTATAACTGTTCTGTATTCCTTTTTTGATTTTCACACATCTTCTTTCTGCATCTTCTGGATCGGCATAGCCTCCGGTTCCTTCTCTTTCCCCTCCTGCTSTTCCCTTCATCCCACAGCTTGTCTGCATGGAAAATCTGTGTTTGCTCAAAGAGTCGCAGCATGTGCCGAGTGGAGAGAGTCAGCACCAGGATCATCGCGCCTCGAGGCAGGGCAGCGGCCGGCCAGCAGCGGCGGCAGGCGGCGGGCGGCAGTGGGACAGCAGCGAGCAGGACACCGGCGGGGCAACGGCAGCAGCGGCGGGGCAGCAGCTAGCTGAGGTAGTACTTAGGGCTCCAGGCTAGGGGCTGGGCACTGCGGTGCAGTTCATAGTTCCTTATATACAGCGTGACCTCTCCCACAGTCTGATCGTTCGGATGAATCATTGGGTCGTCTGGAGAAGTTCATCCTAGCGACAGAGCCTCCCCCCCGCCTCGAAGGGTGCTTGAAGGGGGGTTGCTTAAGGAAGTCATCCTAGCCACAGAGCCTCTCTGACCTCCTCCTGCGGATCCATGGGTGCTCACTTTCTCTGGGCACGTCACCAACCAAGACATGCATGGCTTTTCTAATACTTTTAAATTTAACGTTAGGAAACAAAATTTTTAAGCAACAGTACAGAGTGAAATCCAAACAATTTGAGACATTTTCATTTTAACATTAATCTTCCCCATGAAGTGAGGGAGGAACCTTTTCTTGATATCCCTGACACAACTTCAGGCCACCCCCTCGAGTCCTTYTTCTGAGCCACTGGGCACCACAGAGAAGAAATCAGTGCCTGCCCTTCCTTTTCTCCTCAGGAGGAAGCTGCAGACTCCAATGAGGTCTCCTCTAGTCTCCTTTCTGACAGGCTGAACAGACCAAGTGCCCTCAGCCACTCCTGATATGGTTTCTTCTTGAGGCCCTTCACCATTTTCATGGCCTCCTTTGGACAGTGTCTGATAGTGCAATGTATTTGTTATATTGTGATCTCCCGAACTGCCCCCAGCACTCGAGGTGAGGCCACCCCACAGCAGAGCAGGACAATCTCCTCCCTTGCCCAGCTGATGATGCCGTGCCTGATGTCCCCCAGGGTTGCCCTCCTGGCTTCCAGGGCACTTGACTCAGATCTAACTTGCCATTGACCAGGACCACCATGTCCCTCCCTGTGGTGTTGCTCTCCAGCTTCTCATTCCCTATATCCAGCTACATTGTTTGGCAGCTGAATAAAACAGGCATCTCCAGGAGGTGAACAGGGCAAGTAGCTCTGAGTTAGGTTCATGCTGACACCTTCTACAGATATGCGGGACAGCTTTGGTTACATAATCTCAGTTGTATTTTGAGAACCTAGGAGAGGTCCCAGACACAAAGGGACTCAAAGGGATCTGTGGATTCCATAGCCATGTCTGATGTTAAAATGCTCTCTTGCTAAGCCCCCCCAGTGGAGCGCGGGGAGCCAGTGGCTCGTGGAAGGGCTCGGGAACACCCAAGGAGCCACCAGCCCGTCAGAGCCCACCTCAACACAGCCAGAAGCACAGGGGCCCAAAGCCAGATGGGAACAGTGTCCTATCCAGGCTCTTCCCAGGACTGTCCCAGGAGACCCACTGCCCCATGGTCTAGCTGTGACACCAATTATAATAAAAAGGTCAAGGCCTGGAGCAGCTTCTGAACTGAGGGGTTTTCTGCCTAAAGGCATAGGATGTGTTAGGGGAAGTGCATTTTAGGATTGCAGAGGTTTTACAATGGGCTTGTCAAGGGAAAAAGCAAAGATGGGAAAGGAAAAGAATTTAGATGATTTGGGGAGGAACAAGTGGAGGAAGACTGGGATAAGATGACAGAAAGGGCTGATTGTTTTTAAATAAGTACACTTGTCTGCCTTTGCCATGTGTCCAAGTAGCAGAGTCTGCAAGTCATCATATTAATTTCCAACTCTTTTCCTTTCCTGGGTGTAGGGAAGAGGTCTCTCGTGGGGGCCCAGAGGAGTCCCAGCTGCTGGAGAGATGATAGGGTCTGGGGCAAAGGCAGGTGCCGTGTCTGTGTGAGACCACAAAGTAGTTGTCTCAATATTGTCTCTGTCTGAGAGGGTCCTGTACCTCAGGCACTCCTACATCCAGTGCCAGTCACTGGGGAGGCTGGGAGCCAGGGACAGCTGCTGGATCCACATCCTCACTGTCCAGCTCAGCCAGAGGAGGGAGCAGGATGATGCTGTTTTTGCTGTGCTTATGTGAATGCTCTGTGTGCCCCTGCCCACCGTGCAGCATGCTGTGATTACTTGTGCACGTGCATTTCTATGCTCTGCAGCATCTGAGTTCTTGGTCACCCTGGATTGGTTTCCTGTGCCATTTAAAGACAGCTCAAGCCATGTCAAAGTAGAGAAATTTTGAAGTTCTTGATTTCTGCAGGAAGTGTCTGGCAACATAACAGATGGCAATTTAAGTTAGTTGCAGAGAAATTGAAAGGGGTTTAGCATTTAAAGGCATCCAGCAAATTGAGTCTACTATCCCACATCATTTAGCCTTTCAATAATGAAATTCACACTTCAACAGGCCAGTAGATGAAACTTTATGCCTTCTTAACTATCTTTTATATATATATATATATATATATACACACTGCCATTACTCTTTTCTTCAATTATTTCTTTTATCCTCATTTTATTTCTGGCATTTGTTCTGTTTTTTTTTTTTCTCCTTTCGCTTTAGGTTGATTGTGGTTTTGCTTATTATGGTTTTTTCCTGCTGCTGTTAAATGGAAGAAAAATTATAATTGCTTATTCACTGGTCTCCCACAATACTTTTGAATTTCTGGTGGGGTTTTTTTTCAGGAAGTAGAAGTTACTGTGGGAGAAGAGAGAAGATCCAGAATATTTGAGAGACTAATTTTAGCTCAAGATTGAAAGTAATGAAAAAAATGCAGTATCAGTATTGATCTTTTCCTTAGATCTAATCACATTATAGAAACATGTTTAAGAATGATGTTTGCATTATTTTTAAAACAGTCTAAGCAACTAGGAGACTGCAAATACAGAATGTTATTTCACTTCCTGCATAAATTCCTATTATCTTTAAGAGAAAGTAAAAAGAAGAAGGTAACTCATGCTATAAAGAAATTGTACCATTTATAGCATAATGTTCCTTAAATTGCTGAAGCAGTAGTCTGCTTCTGTAAAACACTTATGATAGTATTTAAGACATCCATAATGATTTTCAGAGTTTCATAATACACTGCAAAGAACATAAGGATGTCTCTTGCAGTGGCCAAGAGCAGCTACCTGTAGCTTATAACAAGTAAATAACAAATTAATTTTCATGCATATACTCTCTCACCTTTTGATTACATGAAGATAGTTATATTTCTAGGATTTGATTAGATTAATGACTGGTTATGGATTTTTCTCCTTTGAATTTGCCTTCTCACTTTTCAAACCTGTGTAAAATAACACTATCCAAAAATTTGCCATGTGCTGCGAGGAAAACTGCCTCCTTTTGCCTGTTTTCTGTCTGCCTTCTGTTACTTTTATGTGATGCCCTCCCAAGCTCTGGTGCTGGAACACAGTGATCAGTTAATCCCCATTCAATCTCTTTGTATACTTGGCTGTTATTGACATCTGTTACAGACCCCATTCAGTTGTCTCTCTTTTTTCAGACTTAAGACTCCTCACTTAGGAATCTTCACTGAAGAGTCTTCACATAAATATTTGTTGTGTGGAAGGAATTATAGACACCTAAAMAATGTTCTTTCCTTTTCTCTTAGTGTTTTGCAGTTCTTTGTCCTTTCAGTCAGACCTACATAAAATATGCCAGTACCTCTGCATGGACTAATGCTTCTAACTCTTGAGGGAAAAAAAAGGAATTTCTTTATGTAACATCTGCTAGATAAATGGATCACATATCTTGCCATATGTTTCAGGTGTCTTAACATTTGTACATTAGGTGAAACCAGGCCAACATCTATGCGTATTAAATCTTGCTAGACTTTGACTGCTGATTTACAGAGAGTGAGGTTTGCTCATTGACCAGTTCTGTTTAGCCAGGAGATGCTCAGAGACCCTTTCCAGAACTAGAGGTATCGGTTCTTTGCCATTGGTTGCTCACAGATGAAGTTCCTCTTGAAATTATGCCCCAAGATGTTTTAGTCAGTTCTTTATTCTATAACTTGAAGAGAAAAGATGACAGATGGTGTTTTCTTTGCCTAACATGGAGGAGTTTTTTGTGCTGGCATAGGGTAAATGATGTTTCATTACTTCTCAATGATTTTGTGTGGTTTTGAGTAAGAACAGRAAAAAAAAGATGCTTGGTGAGTTTGACTGCTCTCCACTAAAATCTTCTTGCTCAGTCATACCACAGCCATTTCTGTAAATTCCTGGGGAATTTTTGGTCTACTTTTTTTTCCTTCTGCCTGAGATAATGACAACATAACATTACGCTTGATGTTAAAKATGATGTCCTTGTTTAACCCTGACTATTCATTTAGCTTTTACTCTGAAGATTAAATAATTCTGTTGTGACAGAAGCCCTTGCTGGTGGTCATGGAGAATTGTGTAATCCATCACCTTGGTCAATATTGACAACAGTCTGAGTAGTACTAAACTGGTGCATCCTTCATAACTCAAGACTAGGCATTCTTTGAAAATGTTAATCATCCTCTGAGCTTCTTTATAGCATGCCACTTTGTTTGTTCCAAGGGCTAGCTTGGAGATTTACTCCCTACAGTGTAAAACTTGCCATGCAGTTCTTTACATTTCTTCATATTGTCAGCCCTCATTTAGAGATGAGGGGAATTGCTGCTATTGATGCAGGACCTCCCTTCACCTCATGTGGAAGGTCAGAAGATAACAAGTTACCCTTGTGGAGAAGGTATTTCAAAGACCCAAAGGCAGTCAGCTTTCAGCTCTGCCTTGGAGACAGAGGAAATGAAGCAGCTGTCTACTTTGCCTGGTTTCTCAGAGGACCCTTCTGTTGTGGATTTCTTGGAGGTCAAAGAGCAACAGCTGCCAATCACTTCTACAACTGATGTGGAAGATTCCCTGATACCCATCCACTAGGTGATTTATCACCTGGGGAAACAAGGAGGGATCAGCAGCACCTGTTCATCCTTTATCAGTCCCATATGGCCAGTGTGAAGGTTTGAGGAAGAATGGAGACTAGCAATTGGCTATTGCCTGAATGATGTCACACCATCACTGAGTGCTCCTGTACTGGATATACTGGAACTTGAGTATGAAGTCAGTATAGAGTCAGAGGCAGTTCAGTGGTACCACAGTGGGTATCACTGAAGCATTTTTGTCAGTCCTTTCAAAAGTAGAGTGCAGGTCACAGTTTGCTTTCACTTGTCTGTGCTGTGCTGGATTTGCGGCTCTGACCCCGATTCCTTTTGATTATACATTAATAAGAATGAACTTTGATGGAACCAGACAAGCACAGTGGTGATGGATTCAGAACTGCTTTCCACATGCAACAGTCCAACACCACACAYCTTCTTTGCTGCCTGAAAACTGACTCACAGATGGAGTCCAGGGTCATGCACTCAGTGAACTCAATTGGCTTATATAGGGATGGTCCATAATTTAGGGGTATGTTATCTGTGTGTATATCTACCAAAAGAAAGGAAAGTGAGGAGGTTTTGAGAAGTGAAACCTGGCATTATAGAAATTCTGTGGAATAAGGGGTGCCTGCTGTCTTAGTTTCAGCGGGAACAGAGATAATCTTCTTCCCAGTAGCTTTTAGTGCTGTATTTTGGATTCAGTGTGGGAATAATGCTGATAACACACTGATGTTTTTGTTGTTGCTGAGCAGTGCTTACCTTAAATCAAAAACTTTGCAGTGCCTCATGCTCTGCCAGTAAGTAGTTGTGGCAAGAAACTGGGAAGGAGCATTGGGATGGGTAATCCAGGGTGGCCAAAGGGATATTCCATACCATAGAATGTCATGTCCAGTATGTAAACTGGGGGAGTTGGCTGGCAGAGAACGATTGCTGCCTAGGCAGCTGGGGCATCAGTCAGTGTGTGGTGAGCAACTCTACTGTGCATCACTTGTCTCCCTTGTGTTTTAGTTCTTTTTCTCACCTCTCACTACTATTGTATTACTATTGATTTTCTTTATTTCAGTTATTAATCTGTTCTTATCTCAGGCCATGTGTTTTCTGTGATTCTCCTCCCAGTCTTGCCAAGGGTGGGAGTGAGCCAGGAGCTGTGTAGTATTTAGTTGCTGACTGGGATTGAACCAAAACACCTTATTATCTTTGTATATGACAGTTGTTGACTTGCACAAATCACTGAATCTGTATACATGGATACACTGTAAATACAATAAAGAATTTCTTATTACTGCCGATGCAAATGACAGAATCACAGAGTAAGCTGAGCTGGAAGGGACCTACAAGGATCATTGGGTCCAACTCTGAGCCCTGCAAAACACCATTCCCAAGAGTCATACCATGAGAGTATTGTCTAAAAGCTTCTTGAGCTCTGTCAGGCTTGGTGCTGCAACAGCTGCCCCAGGGAGCCTTGTTCAGTGCCCAAACACCCTCAGGGGAGACCAGCATTTTCCTGATATCCAAGCTAAAGCACCCCTGACACAAATTCAGGCCATTCCCTCCAGTCCTGTCACAGGTGACCCAACAGAAGACGTCTCACGAGGAAGTTGCAGCCCCCAATGAGGCCTCCCCTCACTCTCCTGTTCTCCAGGCTGAACAGATCAAGTGCCCTCAGCTGTTTCTCATGTGGCTTCTCCTCAAGGCCCTTCACCATTGTCACTGTCCTCCTTTGGACACTCTTTAATAGGTTTCTTGTGTTGTGGTGCCCCAAACTGCACACAATATCTAAGGTGGCTGCACCAGTGCAGGGCACAGCTGGACAATCACATTTACATTACATGGTATTGTCTTGGTTTAGTTTTCAGTAAATCCTGAAGATTCACTCCTCCTAAAGGTGTTCTTGCTTCAAATTACTTCAAAAACAGCTTTCTGCAGACAGTAGCAGAAAGTTCCTAGATGATGAAAGGGATGGAGAACCTGCACTGTGAAGAACAACTGAAGGAGTTCAGTCTTTTCACCCAGAGAAGAGAAAGCTTAGGGGCCATGTCACCACAATTTTCAGGTATTTAAAGACTAGCTACAAAGAAGACAGAGCTTTTCTTCTCACAAGGACAAGACAAGGGACAATGAGTACAAGTTGCAGTGAGAGGGATCTCAACTTGAAAAGAAAAACAAGAAAATKTCATGGTAAGAGCAATTTTCAGAGCAATTGGACAGAGTCCAATTTAATGCAATAGCTTTAATAGGCTGAATAATTAATTAAACAGCATGTCAAATGTTTATTCTGAATAAACAGGAATGGTAAACACATGCTCTTCAGAACATTTTCTGCTTCTCTGTCTTCTCCCCAATTCACTTGTTTACTGACCTGACCCTTTTCCAGGTAATAATCAATTTACTTGCTTACTCAATTACATGCTAAGATAGTGAAATCTTTAATGCGTTTTCCCAGAAATGTGGTAAGGACCACTAGAAACTTTACCGTTCTTTCTCTACCTTTCATTTATTTATGTTCCCAGTCTTTTAAGAGATTTGGGGTTTTTTTCACATGTGATTGTGACTCTGACAAACAGTAGTAATAACGTTGATATGTCCATTATGTTTCTTCCTAGCCTAAATGTTATTTTCTAAGTTCAACTCCTCCAATGTGAAGAGGAGGAGTAGTTTTTAAACTCCACTGTAGTTTAAAAAACACTTGGCTCATCTCGATGCTACCTAATGGCTCTAAAAACCACTAACATTCATTGAATAATTTTCTCATGCCTGATTTTGACTGTTGGTGATTTGAGTCCCCTTATATACTGAGTATACCTAACTGGCTTTACAGGAAATGACACATGACTATTTTGTTTTCTACATACAATCTGTGAAGGCTGGTCTTTCAGACCATTAAACACTGCCCAAGAAAGGGCAGGAAGTCACAAAACCCTTGTTAATTTCCTTTTTTCATGTAGTTTTGTAAGAAGAACCAGCAAGTCTTGGTATTTTGTAGAGATTTGGTAAGGGCTCTGTGTATGTATGTGCTCATATGCTCAAAACAGGACACTCTTTCATACAGTTCAAATGTGGCTCCCTTTTTACCAAATGGTTAGTTTTCATTCCCATCCTCATATTTAAAGGTAGCATTAAATAAGACTGAATGTGTATATTTCTTCGTAAAGCAGTTTGATGTGAACATACACAGGCTTGAACTTTGCATCATGAGTCTTGTAGCTCATAGTAAAGACCTATTAACTTACTTGGGTTCCCATGGCTATGCCAAAGAAGAGTTGCAAAACCCAGAAAAATATTATTCTTCATCTGGGAAAAAAAAACAAACCAAAACCAGAAAAACTTGCTGCATTGAAAAATATAAATAAGTTTGCTAATTGCTATCTATGTCACTTTCATTCTTGAAGAGAGGCTTTGCCGGAATTTTTTGGGAGAAAGGCAAAGATGTGGTACTTCTAATACACTCTTTACATATCAAATTCTTTTTCTTCAATAGCCAAATTAAYGGCTACTTTGAAATAGTAGTATCATTCACAACATTTCATCTGGTTATTTTCCTAGTTTCCTACATTGCTTTTTCACCATAATGGAAGGATTTATTTGCTATGAGCGTGAGGATATAACAAGGTACTGGAAAACAGCATATGAAGCTCACATATAGTGGCAGTAGTACACAAGCCTTGTTTGAAGGATCTTTGGTGCCTACGGAATGTTGCATGGCAGCCAGGTGTGACTGCAGCATATGGAGCTCTACCAAAATAGCAGAAGCCCAGATTTGTTGATGCCAGGTTTGGGTGCATGAAGCTGGCACAGGTGCTGGGAAGCCCCTGTGCACCTGCTAAGACACACTGAAAAGTGTTGAGAGGCAAGGAGGGTTCTTTTGACAAACTGACAGTAGAAACTTACAACATTTCTGAAGAACAACTACAGAGACCAACAGGTTTCTTTGTCTTGGCACTGAGCCAATTACGGTGAAAGAAACACAGGTGTTTCTGGTGCTTTACTCTTAAAAATCCTGAGGTGAAACTGAAACTCTTTTCCTTAAATGGGAACATTTTGCTTGGGTGTGAGAGGTGCACTGCAAGAGCACTGAAAATGCTGGCAGGATTTTATGGTCATTTTGATTCCTATTTTGTTATACTGTAGTATAATAAAAACTTCATATGGTTATTTATCTATTCATACTACTTTCCGAATTTTTTGCAGATCATTATGCAAACTGATGGTGGTTCTCTTAACTAAATTTAAAGGTTCCTATGTGGATGTCTTAAATTTTAAAAGGATCATTGTTGTGGTTTGAGTGCATACTGGAATTGTTTACTCTTTTTCTGCTGTGAGACCAGATTAGGAGAAAAAGCAAAGCAAATTTAAAAGGGTATAAAGACAGATTTATTAACCACACTACAAGAAAGGAAAGAATTAATAAAAATCAGAATAAAACATTCCCCTCCCCAACAACTTTCCTTTTCTTTCTCACAGACTAGAAACAAAACTTATAACCCTAGGTCAGGTTATTACTTATAAAATAGTCTTTTATCAGTGCATTTAAAGAGAGAAGTCTCTTTTGGTCTGCCATGGAAACTTCCCACAAGATAGTTGTTTTGTGGCTTTTAATTCTCTCAAAAGCAGCTGCCCAGGAGTCTGCATTTGTGAAGTGCCTCCCATATCACACAGCCTTCCTGACCAGCTGCATTATGGGCCATATAAACTCATGGGGTACCATTTTAAAGGTGAACAGTTTAAAAGCAAAGTTTCTCTTCAACAATTTTTAAAATTATCCTCATCTGTAGGAACTGAGATCTTCCTCTTCTTTTCCTGGGAACAGATCTTCAGCTTCATGTCATCTCTATTTAAGCTTCTCATAGGATAACAGCTACTTCAGTATTTACTTAGTTCATAACAAATACCTTTGCTTATATCTACAGTCTAAACACTCTCATCTCCCCATCCATGCCTTCCACAACTTAGAGGGATATGCTAGTATGTCACAGTCTTAAAAAAGAATTACACAGCTTACAAAAGAATTTCCAGCTAAAACCAAGGCATCTTCTTGTTCTCATCTAAGATATTACTCCTTCTTCACTGACCTTAATATCTTCATATGGTCTCTCTACGTGTCTTCACTCTATCCTTTCCTAATTTGGGAGAGAACTGGTGTTTGCAAGTCTACCTGTTCTCAAGTTTTATCAATTAAAGCAGTCTTTATAGAGTTATGCAACGCTGAAAGGTCGATCTCATCCAGGATCTGTAACAGGGAGATCGCTCACCATGTCTCTTGCTGCTGGTCATGTGATCTATGCTGTCGCTGTACAAGCTGCGCCATTGGCTTTATTCAGCACCTGCCTTCATGAGGAGCACTGCAAACAAGAAAAGCTGCTGCTGCTGTCTTTGTCCTTCAGTCCGCAGCACAGCTGGCTAAAAACAGCTAAGTAAAGGAAGCCCGTTGCGAGCTATGCCGAGGCAGGCATGGTCAGGCATGGTCAGTGCTGGTCGCACTGATCCTAGCTGCACAGTCCTGGCCACTTGGCCGCTCCCGATGTGGAATGGCAGTGGCCACTCCTGGCCCCAGCTGCTCCTCTTGGTGCTAGTCCCAGCTGCATGATTGCTMCCAGAGCAGGTATATCCCTCCAGCTGGCATGGAGCAGCAGGCTCTGCTGGGAGGGGCCAGCACTGCAGTAGAGCCTGACGCAGTCCAGCCTAGGCCTGGTCACGGGAGCCACGCACGCCCAGCTGGACCGACCTGTTCCAAGGCTGGAAGCTTGGAGAGCTTCTCCCAGGGTTTGTTTTACTTTTAATATGTGTGTTTGCAGTGGTGTATCCAGCTCCCTAATTGGTTTTGCAGGTTGTCAATCAATACAAAACCAGCACAATCATTTACTTATTAAATGGTGTAAAGGGGAAAATACTGAAAGTAGACAATGTTCTGGATTGAATTGATGGCTTAACAGGAAATCAAGGGACTGTTATAAATGAAACGTATAAAACATACGTTAATAAATTAATAAAATAATTTATTATGAAACAACGCAACAAATGCCAGGATGCCACAGACAAAAGACAGAGCCAAGCCCGGGATCGGCGCTGGGTGAACCGCAGGAATGGCCTCTATCACACCGTATCGCCCCCCCCCCCCCAGTTCACGACGTGTGCTCCGCGGTGCACACAGTTTTTTGGGCTGGACCTCGAGTTGCAACATTTCTTTTCTTTCTTGGTCTTTCGTTGCATATTCAAGTTAGTTCTTTTCAGCGCCGCTGGTCTGCTGAATAGTTTTYKRGGCAGAGATAGGTCCTTGATGAGATTTCCGARAACCTGTATTCAGGTGCAAGAGTCCAATCTCCCTGCCATCGGTGTTAATCATCTCGAAAACTTGTCTCATCACCGGTCTGATATCCATCTATCTTGTGAGTCCACCCATCTTTCTATTGCAAATTCCTGTCTCCAGCTTTACTGGCAAAGGTGATACAATCTCTGTATGTACATTCCAAACCCTCCATGGTTTTATTCCCATTGAGTACAGCAAGAGAGGTTTGAGTTATTTCAATCATATATCATTTAATACAGCAAGAGAAACATGAATTATTCCCAGTCATATATTACAGGACTAAAACTATTCATGGGTTACAGATAAAGTTTCCTATATTCAATAGAATAAGAAAGCCAGGGACTAGATGAGGTAAGGAGATAAGCAGTAAAATTCCTGATAGGAAGAAAATGAGGTCACCATTGCAGCAATAGAACTAGAGCCCTGGGGAAGGAAGGCAAGTGTGGAGACAGCAAGTTTGCTCCTGCTGGAGCACTGATCTCCAAGGAGATTGTGCCCTGGGGAGCCTGGGGACAAGCAATGCCAGGTGGATTGGAGCTCTGCAATATGGTGATAAAGAGTATCAGATCCACCCAATGTAGAATTCTCCTTCTACACTAATATTTTTCATAGAACTAGAACTGTAACACAAAATTGATTGCCACCCACTTCAGTGAGTCTCTTTCACTGAGGGCACAGAAATCCAGACTGAAGTCCTCCCACATCTACTCAGGCCACAGGCTAACTGAGGTGGGGTGATAGCACATCCTTTTTGCTATTTTCTGCATGAATGGGTTTGTCATCATTAGCACCATAAGACTGACAAAACTTGCAGGCTATGGGAGTCTTCAGTGAGAGCATTTCCTGCTGCTCAACTCCTTTGGAGCAAAAATTGAAAAAGACAGGAAAAAAATTATGCTGAATGAAAATTCGATCTGCTTTTGTGATTATGACATTTCAGTGAGAGTTCAGATGAAAGGGAACCTCTTTTTACTCTGTGTGCTCCAAAGACTGCTCTCTATTGCTAGGTAAAAGGAACCTGTGATCACTTTGCACACAACTGAGTAGGCCCAGCCAGCCCAGAAAGAATGGAGACTGCTCTTCAGAGGAAAGTTTATTGGTTGGAGTGTGCTATACAATAACTGAGACCATGGTTCCTTCAGTCCTTTTTAGGGACTGAAGAATTTTATTTCTGGAATGAGCCTTCCTAAAGGCCTCAGAGGTGTTGACACATTTGCAACCAGATATTTGGTGATGAACGTTTGAGGCACAGCAAAATGCAGACATTATACTAAATACCAACACTAGTTGTTCACACATCTTACTCTCAGGAGTCAAAATCAGAAATGGCATTGGAGCATTGAAAACTCTGGTCCCAATGCTTTTTCCTCTGCTATTCTAGATCTGCTTAAGGAGACTGTTTTTAGATAGTGAGTGAAAGAGCTTTTCTGGCTTGTTGTATGTGAGCGACACTTTGAGCTGTCTCATTGTAACTTTGCTTTCTTCCTTGGCTGTTCCTACATCAGATTTTTTTCTTAATTTCCCTTGGCTGAGACAGTAGACTGCCTGTACTGTACATAATGAAATGCTTCTGATAATGCCAGCCAGAATGTGAGCACACCATTGTAAGCTGACATCACCATAAAGACACCGTAACCATCTGTACTACTCCTACAGGTCTGCAGGTGGCATGATGTGTTCAAATAGTTTCTCATGTATAACAGACGTAAGTGATACTTCTTCTGGTTAAAGCTTTGATTTTTACTTTTAGCCCCTCCAAAGACTTGCATTTGACTGAGGGCAGTTCTAAGTCACGATTTATCTAACAGGGACATCAAGGTGGCAAATAAGAAGGCAATTGTAACAGCAGTGCAGACGTCAGCCATTAGATCTTATCTTGAACACATAATGTATATGTTAGTTTGTCACCCTGAATTTTTAAGCCTTCTGGTAAGTTGCAGTTTAGAGTCAAATTCTCATGAGTTTTCATGTAAATAACAAGTGTTGTTTTTTTTAACTAGCTTAGATGTTTACATTCTTTCTAGTGAGATAGATTATCTTAACAAACATTTGTATTAGCCAACTATGTGTGTAGAGGTAGAACCTTTTTCCACCAATATTTTCCTGTGTTCTTTTTTGTATAAATAGCCAGATTGTTTCTATTAAACTCTCTTCTTTTTCCCTCACTATTGCTGTGTGTCATACCGTTCTTTTGTGTAGCAGTGCAACATTAGTCTTCCCTCTAATCTACTCACTGCAGAAGAGAATTATCCAGTGCCTTTTCTGAAAAAATTAGTGCAGAAATTGATTAGCTTTGTAGTGTGTAACCACTCATGTATGGTGAAAAAATTATTTCTTCCTATCTAGCCAGATATTCTGCACTTGCTTCGTAGTACTTTAATATGATGTCTTCTCCATTTTTATGGTAAAGGCAGAAGTTATACAACGTATTTGCTTTGTGCAATCTTGTAACATTTCTCCCTTGTCTTCACTCTCAAATTTAGTGTTCTAATTAGTAGAAAACAGGTACAGAAAAGCACAAACCTTGCAATGTGAAGCAATGACTTTGATCAGATTTTGACCTTCAAGAGCACATGCAGTGCCTTCACAAATCCAATTATACAGTTTATGCCAAGAGGAAAAATTTGTTCCCAGCACAACTCTTGCGGTCATGAATTCTGATGTGAACCATAAATCCATTCAGTATTAACTCTAATTCAGGTTAATTTAACAGCAAATAACATCTCATTAATTAAGAATATGTTAGATATTTTTAAATTACTTTTTATCCATCTAACCTCTTTTCTGATAGAATGAGATAGAAGATACTCTGATTATTATTTGGTTCAGCATGTAATTAAATTTCTCCTCCTGATTCTAAATTGTTTACTTCTGTATCTTCAGTGGAAGGTCCTTTTTTTCTTGTCTTATAGAAACCAAATGGGTGACACTTGGCTGACCTCCTGACACTGACTCTCATAGGGGTTTTTCATTTGCTCTGCCATTTTGAGTTAGGACATGTCTAGTGGCCAAAGAATAAAACATTGCAAAAATTAGATGTTGCCGAAGAATTATGTCCCTGAAAGGTCATAGCCCTTTCAGCCTTGGTCTAATCTTGAACTAAGGAGCCTTGCTCCAAGGGTTAATGAGATTGGGTGTTGCAACCTACTGACATGGGATTCCACATCCAATCCCATATTTTATTTACAGTTCTGGGACATCTCACCTGGGTGAATAAGCTTTTGAGTTCCACCATTACAGTGAAATTCTCCAGTACACAAAGGAGAATTACACTCTTCCATGTGTAGGACTCTGCCTTCTGCACCTGAGGCCTGGCTGTGCAAGTTTGTCTCTTTCGCTTGGTGTATGGCTTAGCTAATATTTGTTGCTTGGCTCAGCAAGTGACAGATATACTCATCTATCTACTTCTGGGTGCCAATCAGAGCACATCCTGTCTAAGTGCACAGTGAAGATCTCAAAGCTGGGTGCATATAGGGCCAGCCCTATTCACACTGAGGACTACATGGAGTGTCCTCAGACAGCACAGGTTGGACATGCTGGACAGTGCAACAAGACAGTGAAGATGCTATCACTAAAGCTGCCAGATGCTGATTGCTATTGCAAAACTTCCCTATTGCAAAACTTCTCTTTTGGGCACAAGTTGAAACACAAAGATTTTCAGCATTGGCCCTTTCCTCAGTGGCACCACACAAGAGAAACTGAGATACCCCCATTCTAAGAATGCTGGAATTTGATCTTACCCTTCTTGTGTTAAGTAGTCCCTTGACCCAAACCCTAAACTCCACCCCTGTAATTAGCCTATATAAACCCATCGACCTGGCCTTTGCACAGTCTTTAATAAATGGATTCTTGAGCTTAACAGAAGAGAGACCCATCTGGTTTGCTCCCATGCCAGCACCGGCAGCTGCAATCTCCCTGGACATGATGAGCTCTGTTGCAATGAGACATAAAAGAAGCCGCAAACACTCTGGCTGCAAAACAACTGTTTATCTGGGACAATTTTGTGAYGTTCAGAAGAAGGTACTCATTACCGGTCAGTGCCATAGTGCTGTAACTGTGCTACAGACTGCACTGCTCTCAAACCTGGCTTGCTTTCTTGACTTCCTTCAGGCCAATCTGTGTTGCTTTCTGGGCTGCTCTTGTCCAATACAAAAAGTGCAAACAGTCCTGCAAGATCCCAGAATCTCCTCAACCCTGCTAAATTGTTTCTATCATTTGGCTGCTCTCACTTTCTACTTGCTCCTTCTACGGGAATATTAACTTGCAGCAGAAGAGGGAAGGAAGGGAGGTTTAACTGTTCAGATGTGAGAGGATTCTTGCTGGGAACTGACATCTTAGGTCCCATAGATTGTATCTGATGATCTGCAGCAACGTCTTATCCTTTAATTGACCCAGCAGCTGAGTACTTTCCAAGTCTATATACAGGTTAAAGGATGCCGAAATGAAGCACAAGAGAATGGGTTTAGTTATCAAGGAATTGATACCAATGAATTTTCAGGTGTCATTGGAAGTGACAGGTTTTCTTCTGAGGCTTTAGCACTTTCACTTCCAATTTAGGCAGACTAAACTCATTGCAGTGTGTCTTCTTGCGCAGCTCTTGATCTGTCCCTGTCAGACAAATTAGCTCTGTGTATTGCCCTTCATGATCTTACCACTGACTTGAAGGGAGTGTGACCCCAGCCCCTTGAATTGCCTTGTTTGTTAAAGGCTTTACAATGTCTGTTTTGGAGGTGCCTTACAGAAGCTGAAATCCTAGAGGCCTCATAGTTCTCAGAAGAAAATATGTAACTACAAATACTAAAACAAAACCAAACCAAAAACTAACGAAATCCCAAACAAAACAAATAAACAAACAAAAACTACCAAAACCCAACCAAATAAACAAAAAAAAAAAACTATTGCAAAATACTAATTTATAGAAAACACAAAAATGGGACAGAAGTTCCAACTTAAGCAATACCTCAGGGTACTGGGGATATTTCTTAGTGTTCGTATCAGATGAGAAATAAATCAACCTCCATTTGGCCCAGGTTTATCAGCAGTAGTTACTAAATAATCAGTTTAAACATTACCTTGTTAGTAAGCAGAAATATTCTCTTCCTCCATAGTCTAAACCAGATATAACTCAGGTAACACTTAACATTTTGCAATATTGTATTTTCATGAAAAGCAGATTTTTATTGCTTACCTGCAAACTGGTGCTGCTTTCTTTTTTTTTCCAAAAACGTAGGAATATAATAAATTCTGTTACAGCACAACTGATACAGAACTGACCTTGAAATATTTTCTGTATTTCTTTTAGCTGATCTTCTGTATTTTTCACCAGCAGAGTATTTGTCCTAAATAGGACTTCGGGCAGATTTCAAGATTTGAATAACACTTCCCAGAAGCCTTATTTTTCTGCAGAGAGGGGTTCTTTCAGCCTTTTTCACACCGTGTATCACCATTAAGAATTCAGCCCTCAGCTATGGAAACAACCTGAAACGTTTAAAATTATCTACCTAGAGAAGTTTCTTGCAGCCATAATATTGTGTATTTGCTTTTATAAACTCCATACAGTTGTTACAATACCATCAGAAATAGTTTAAATAAACACTTTAAAAAACAGAATAGGTGACTAATGCTATACATCAATTTGACCACTTTCTCATCTTCACTGGTGTATAATCATTAGACTTTCTGCAGTGGTATAAAATATATTTTAATGAGATAATGCTTTTCAACTGGTTAAGATTCCAGGTTAAGTAACTGGCTATATGTTATCTTAACATATAGCCAGTAAGTGTCATAATTGCTCTAGATTAACACTTCTGATTCATGTCTGGCTTAAACCAGAACACAAAATGTTTATACAGCAGCCCTTTGAACTAAAAAGTTTGTTTTCTGAAAGTAAAGTTTACTTTTAGCCTTTTTACCAAAAAGAAAACATTCAGTAAAAGTGGAGTTAGCAGGATRGGCAAGACCCAAGTCTGTTCCTATTTTGTGTGTTATTAGGCTGCCTGTACTCACTGGAAAATTCATTGAACATTAACTTTATTTTCTGCCTTTCCTCCTCAACACCAAATGTGGGCTGTRTGGCAGAGTGAGATACTGCTTCTTACATGACCTGTCCTGTACATGTTAAACAAAGTCACTGTTTCTAGTGATGGTACTTCTGATAGTTTTTATGGTTTGTGTGTTTAATATGATTTCGTGGAGTTTGGTTTTGTTAACCTTGAGCTGTTGGAGCAAAAGTACATAAAACAAGTTGCAGCAGTGAACACTCTACAGAAAATGGTTTATTTATAATTTTAGTGTCTTTCTTCACAACATCATTACAATTTGTTTGATAGGAGCTGCATAATGTGCATGCAAGATAYTTGCCCAGGTGTTCTGGGCATCTGTAGCTTGTGCTCCAACCAGACATCTAATCTTCTGCCCGGAAGAACAAAATCCACTTTTGCCCTTAGACATGCCTTCCAAAAGACATGAAAAATCACATATGCAAAGTCATTGAAAATGTRGCAGACCTAGATGCACTTTTTGGATTACTAGTTGTTTGGGTAGATAACAAAGTTTCAGGTAGCAGCACTACTTTTCCCCCTTCTATTTTCTCTTTGACCTGAAGCATGTTTACAGGGAGAGCTACCTGAAGCCATTTTTTCCATAGATGGGACTTTTAACAGTTCAGCAGCAGACCCGTACTACCTGACTTTCTGCAAGTGAAGAGTGTGCAACAGAACTGGTTATTTTAAATTGAAGAGGTGAGCCAGTGTTTCACTGGACTGTGACCAGGACACTTGAAGCATTACAGAACTCAGCCATGTTCTCTTTGGTTTGATATTTTGTCAAATTCAAAAATGTGTCAGCTGTGCAGCAGGTTTCTAGTACAATAAGTTGCTCCATGAGAAGCAACCAATAGCTGTCTTGTATATTCGTAAGAGTTTGTTGAGGACTGATTGAGAACTTCATGTGGAAGCATGTGTAATTTTCAAATGAGATGTTAAACAAAAAAAAAATTTCCGTATGCTTTTGACCACTTGTGGTCATCTTAAACCTGTTATGATTAGTTTGTTTTTAGAAGTGGGGGAAGTTTCTTTCTGATAGCAAAACTTACTGTCCTATTTTAAAATATATATGCTTACATAACTGTCTGTGGTATTTTTTATTTGGAAAAATATGATCAACCAGAATGCCCTGAAGTATTGGGTTTCCTTGCAAGAGAGTGCTTGGAATGTAGCCACCTCTAAATCACATTTCATGACTCTCTCTGTAGGTAGGAAAACCTGAAAACAAATTAAACTTGAAATGAGCCATGCATACTTGTTTTGGAACATCAAGAGGGCAAGGAAGGTTGTTAGTCCTCAAACTACATATTTTTGCAGTCATATACTTTATTTTCCCATCATAACTCAAGAAGATTTAAAAAAAAATCTAGGAAAAAACATCTCTGTAGCTCAGAAAACATTCTAGAAGTGAGACAAAAAGCTGGAGTAATTCTTTCAACTCTGTTATTCAATACCTCTGACTTCTGCTTAGCTTTCATTTCAGGACATGTTAGTAAACATGGTAGAGGAGGAGGCAATATTTGTCTCTGATTTACCAAGGAGAAACTTGCAGATAGACACTATACTCTTGAGGCTGGCAAATGTGATTAACTTTTGGCATCTCTTTCTCACATACTTGCTATGCTGGACAACTTTCTACATAACTGCTGCCTTATTTGGAAAATGCTTAAACTATTTCTTGGAAAGCATTTGCAGGTCAGGCAGAGGGGTTTTTTCTGTATTTAACAGTACTTATTATTACATAAGAAGGTTGTGTCCAGCTTTGCGTAGAGATCTGGCCAAAGATTACTGATATGATGGAAGTATGCTTCCTGACACAATAGAAACCCTGCAGAAGACAGTGAAATGCTGTAGTACTACCTATGTGTATCTGTACCTGCTACACATCCATATTTACATTTAGGAAATAGGCACTCTAGAATTGTCTTTTAAATCTCCCAAATATTTATGCACTGCACAAATTTTGGAGCTCAAAATGAGGTTTGGAATCATCCTACCTGTGGCAGAGATCCTCAAGAGGTCTCTCCTTTTGAGACATCTCAACGGTCCTCAAAAGGTGGCAGAAAATTATGGGAGAGGCTGTGAAGATACAGGCAAAAGGGAGTAACAGAAGGCTGAGGGTGGAGGCACAAATTGCAACTGGTCAGCAGACAAAAAAAAAGAGTTAAGAAATACATATACTAGCAGTAAAAATCCTATACGTGGTAAAAACACAGGAGAAGACAGAGTGTCAAGAATTATCACAATCCCTAAAAGGTCGGGAAAAAGAATGGGAGGAAAAACAAGAGAGAATCATTCCATTCTTGTCTTCCTCCACTAAGGACACCACTGCTYTTTAATCACAGCAAGTTCTCCTCAACCTGAGTAGATAAGAAGGGCTGCTTTTTGCCTTCCTATTCAACATATTTTGCCTGTATGAAGTGTTTCTACTATCTCACTGTATAATGTAAATATGGCCTCTACAGAGCCCTGTGAGCCCTGTGTCTATGTGTCTGTACAAATGTGCATGTGTGTGTGTGTTTTCCACTCCAGCCTGCCCACCCAATGAAGTGGTTGATCTGCAGAACTGAGCCAAATTTAACCTCCAAGGCAAGAACTAACTTGAATTAATGAGATTTTCAAACCTCCTCTCCACTCCCTTCCACAGCTTCTTTGATCTCTTCTTAAAATCTCAGACTGTCAAAACATGAATGCATGTATGCTTTTATGCACATGAATAATCCCAGCAAAGGCAAGGGAACAAGGGTCTGCCTATTCTCCCATTAGCACATTTGATTGAAGACAAACCTCTCCTTTCCTCTGTACTTCTATTCTTGCCTTACCTGACCACTGGATTTGTTCTTTGCTGGCTGCTTTCTGACCCACGCATTTGTACATGGCATAGAAGAGCACAGTAACAACACAGTTAATGAATTGAATTGTAAGAGAAGTATGTGATTCAAAAAGCAGTGGTCATGCTGTACAGAAAAAGAACAAAATAAAATAAGGGATAAAGAGTTCTAGGGTAGGTATTGGTATTTCCTTTATGTTTTCTCTTTTAGAGTTAGGGTTGTTCTGTTTTTTTTCAGCACAGACTTCAATTTCTGGGTGGAGGAGAAACTGTTTACACAACATTGTCTGGATAATGTGGTGTTCTTAGGTTTTAGCAAAGTATCTCTAAATTATTTGAAATTTTATTTTAAAAGATGCTGCGATTTGGATTGAAAACAGTGAGATAATAATTAGAAAAGTACAGACTTGAATTTTTGAGTATTCTGGAAAAAAAACCCAAAACAAAAAAAAACCTCTCTTTTGTTCACTTATGGGCTTTGAGAAGGTACTGTGTGCTTGCACACTAACTGCTCTCCTACATCCCCACAGTGCTACAGAATTACTGTGCTGCAGTTTTGAGGCTGTCCTAATACCTCACTTTATGTTTACCTATGGTAGAAGTTTAAAGCAACCTTTCAGAGAAAGTGCCTTTCTCAGAACTCAGACTAGAAAGGCAGTTTATGAACTGCCTAAAGTTCACRGGCAAAAGCTCATGTTGCTACATTAGCTCCAAATTATGTCCTGGCAGACWATAAACATGATCTTCAATCAAGTCGAACAGTATCATCAGATATGTGCTTCTCAGCTGGAGATGGCTTCCCCCATCCTCTTAAAATTGTCATTGCTAACAGTGGTTTAGGGGAGATGGAAGTGAGCATGAATATGAAGGTAATGTGTAGCACAGACACTCAGTTAAAAACAAAAAATAATTACTTTGGTGTGAATCACCCCTGGGAAAATTATTGCTTTTTGAAGTATGTAGGCCAGGCCCTGTGAATGACACAATCTGATAAATTGCCACACATGCCATATGTTATGGCCTTGCTTCAGAAGCTCCCCAAAGGCAAGTTTTGTGAAACAGACCATTGCAGGACTAGATGAATTTCCCTCTTTCCAGTTCTTCATGAGTTCTCAGCAGACCCAAAACTATTTGAAGAGGGTCAAATTTGGCAGTGGCCTTAGAATAAAAGCACTCCCACCACAAGCACAACTCAACTAGGGAAGAAGAACCTATTTTACAATAAATTACACTAGTTATAATTGACCTTTGCCTTTGCCGTTTTGCTGAACAAATACACATTTAATCTGAGATAGCTTTAAACACCAGGCTTATTATATTCCTATGATGAGCAGCATGCTGAAGTTAAAGAAAAGTCTGTTAGAAATTCAAGACAGATCTACTTCCTCCACACCTTGCTCACTTTCTCCCTCAAATGTCTCTCTTGCAGACTCTTTCAATCTCTTTACACTACTCTCTGTAAACACACTGGCATTGAACAAAGTGAGGCAAATAATATATTAATTGCAGATAAGAAAGTAGTATTAATTTTGTACTTTGCTTTCACATGGGTGTAATTGCTGGGAAAGCATGAAGCTGAGATATTCTAATCAGCTGTTGGCTACAACAGTGTATGAAGTGATCTRAAAGTTGCAGTGAAAGAAACCAGTCAGACATTCTTTCAGGTCTTGTTAGTTCAAATTTAATTTGAAGAATTGTACTAATCCCCAGTATATTATTACTATAGATTACAAAGGAAATACCAGGTGGAATGTTTCTTATAACCATACTTTTTATTCCAGACTGTTGGGATAAAATATCTTCAGGCTATTGGAGCATCCATGAAGATAAACCATGTAAGAATTTAGAAAATTCCCTTCATAATTACACRTTGCTTTTTTTAGTAATTCATTCACATTGCAGCAGAAGCCAGTAAGTTCAGCTGGATGTTAATGTGCTGGTACTAAATCAGATCTGAGGCCTAATCAGTTGAGTTCCCAACCTCTTACAGTGCCCAAATGCAGAAGCATTTGATAGCTAAACAAAAGCAGGCTGCTGGGAAGAATTTTTTTCTGCTACATTAGGTCTTTCCTTTTATCTCCAATAGCAAAAGTAGCTGAACTCATAAATTTAAAATTTAAAAAGACACTGTTTGATGGCAGTCCTCTTACCTGCAYGGAAGTCACCACTATAAATCTCCCTAAATTCTCAGCTTCACCTCTGAAAATCAGAGCTCTGAAAGCTTTCTTTTGTGAAATTCAGTAACAGCTGTGTATCGCCACCCGCTGTCTGCTGGGTGCCTGGATGGCTGGATGGTCTTAGCAGGCCTCGACACTTCCCCACGCGAGAGCCGACTGCCTTGGGTAGGTCTACTTCTGTTAGCACTTGCACACACTCGCAAGTGGTATCTGCCTGGCAAGCGCCCTTAAAAGGACGGGCTGTCATTTCAGCTCTGGCAGCTCAAGTCGCTTCGAGGAAGGAGCAGGAAGCAGCTTCTTCACCACGAAACATTCGACCCCTAATGTCCCAGAGGCAAAAAACCTCATACGGGCTAAAACACTCTCTTTTATACACATTCATAAGGGTGGGAATTCAAACTCACCAACAGGGGCAAGGATTGAAGTATTAACCAATGAGGGAGAGAATCGAAAAGTAACCAATCAGGGGAACAGAATAATCAAGGAAGTAACAAGGGAACCAATGACAACTGGGGAGTAGGAATACATTAACTTGGGTTATGTAACTTCTAACAGTCTGAAAAGCCCCTAAGTGGGCTGTTAATCACGGCAACCATTTTGTTCACTTATGAACCATTGTAGAACATAAGGTAAAACATATAAAACTATTCATATAAAACATGGAAACTAAACATCATCTGCCCTCCAGGGGAGTGTGATTTCCCTTGTGGTAGCTTTCTGGGCTACCACAGCTGTGTTCATTCAAAAATGAGGAAAAATGCAGAAAGTTAATCTAAGCACTTCAACATTCGCAAAATGGGGGAAAACGAAGTAATTGACATAAATTGCTGCCATGTAATATAGAAAACACAAGTAATTCTTCATGTCAAATTTTCCTTAGAAGTAGTTTGCAAAAAAAAAAACAACTTCTCTTTATTTCTTTACTCATATAAAGAACATCTGCTTAATTTCATTGTACAATTGTACATTTGAGTGTACAGTTTCACATCTATTGACTGTCTAGTTCTGACAGACCCCATAAACTTACTATGGTAGCAGTCCTTAGAATTAAGCAATAGTGAGTGCCAGAAACACTTCTGTATTCAGTGCAGTTGCATAATTTTTAAATGCACACGAAGTATTATAATCCTCCTGATGATGATGATGTTAAGCAGATGATGTGCTTGAGTTCATAGGTAGAATACAGGTGTTACAGACAAACTTCTGAGGGCAGACCTAATGCTAACATGAAATCAAAACTTGCTTTTGGACARATAATTATCCTGGTGGTTATGTGTACCTTGACAAAGCTTGAGGCAGCTTGGATGTTACCAGCTGAGCCCAGAGAAACAGTCCTTAGCCTTATCATGTTGTGTGTTAGGGGCTGTTAGGTTTGCAGGTACAAATCTACTCCTGCCTATCTTTTTCAAGGGGAATGCTGCAATAGGCAGCTTGTCCAGCAGTTTATGTCCAGCCTACGCTGGACTTCAGAAAGGTGAAGTTTATTTCCAATAATCAAGTAGATTGGACCTCTAGCTTCAACAGAAGCAATAGTCTTTATGCATAAATTCCATGTGTCTGGATTTTCAGTGTCTAAAAGTTGGTCTAGTACAGTTTTGGCAGCTGGTGGGGACACCTAAATTGTCGATGGGACCCCGCAGCAGCCTCACAGCAGAAAACTCTATGGAGTGATCCATCTACTGGTCAAAACCCAGCTCATGCCCATGTCCCAGTTGCAAGCTATTGCATCATCTCATGAGGCAAAAATAATTAGAAATAAGTTAAAATCTGGCTTTCTCTAGGCAACCATGTAAGCTGGTGAGAGCAGGGTGGATTAGAGGGCACCCAGAGCAGGTGACCATGTTATGCTCAATCCAGCACCATGGGCCCATGCTCATCTCTCTTAGAAGGAGCATTTGATGGTCCTGGCTGAAGGGTGAAGGTGCCTGTTTTTCTTGGCACCACATCAGTGGCATGGATGATTTGAGGGGGGAAATTGGCTTATTATCCAAGCAGGTGTCTTAAAAGAAACCAATYTCCTTGTTTTTAATTAATTGTTTTCTTAAAGCAGTGAGATAAATTGAAAATTTAAAGTAATTTTTAAAACAACACAAATACTGTAGGTGGCAGAAATAATAGAAACTTGTGTTTCACTCACCGTTTATCTTCTTCCTCACATCTGCTGTGTTAGGTGTGTCATATATTCAATTAAAGCAAAGGGTCATTAGGCCAGGAGCTACAGTCTGCAACTGCTGCTTCTGCTGGTTATTAGATTACATGCAGCCATGAAACCAGTACTTTTAGCACAGCCTCATCAGAGTGTGATAAGAAGACAGCCAAGGTTCAGAGTTTTATGTATTGGTCTGTGGAAGGTGTTAACAGCGGGCTTGTTAGCTAAAGGAGTGAGAAGAAGCTGAGAAGAAAGAAGTTGATAAGGAGTTTTCTCTAAGGCTGTCACTAAAGAGATTAAGAGGACTGAGAAACTGAAGAAAGATAATTTTACAGATGCACAAAGTATTTTTAGAAAGTTAGTTAAGTCACAGTAGCTTTTCACCAATGGTGTTATGTTGATTTATTGTAGCCAATAATTATAGTAAAAGAAGCATAAACAATAAGAAAGTGTATAAAAGGTCAACCAAGTTCAATAATAAAGAGTTACCATCTGAGACTGCTTATGGTCTCTGCTTTGTGTCGTGACCGCCTCAACAGCGACATCCATCTGCTTACACACATGGACACCAGAGCAGTTAAACAGTTAAATGTTCTAAATGGGGTACAGAAAGAGAAAGGAAAGGATAAAAATACTGGAAGTATAAAGCACTGAAGTCTTCAGTTTATTAACATGATGTTGCATTCCTGACTTATGTACTGGGAGATTGCTATTGCAACCAGCCTGCAGGACCTGGTTTGAGACAACAAAGAGTGGGAGGCAAGAGGAACTGGGCATCAAAGGCAGCACCTTTTTGGGGGTATTTCCACCAGGCCCAGAGGAACAGCACCAGCACCCTCAGAACAGCTTTATGTGTTTCTCCCCGGCCAAGCTTGCTTGGAAAGGTCTCTAAGGTCTTCAGCCTTCTTCAGCAAGTATGAACTACCTGCATGGTTGTGTGGTTTTTCATAGCTTGGAAAAATTTGTGCAATTTTCTTTCTAAGATATCCTGCAGCAGAGGCCAAGCTGTTAGGAAATAATTTTAAAACATTAAACATTTAAAACATTTAAAACCTAGTACTTTCTACCAATATGTAGGTTCTTTGCATCCTGCCCTGACTCTCATGGACCAAGAAACAGTTTTTGCTCTGCCCCTTTGTAGCTGCCTTTTTTGTTGGGCTTCCCTCATGTTAAATTAAACAGTCCTATTTCATGCACTCTTTCCTTGCTGAGCACGTTTTCTAGACCCCTGGCTACTCTCACTGCTCTCTCCGGGGCATCCTCCAGCTTCTCCCCATCTTGCAGAAAATGCCTTGCCCAAAACCAGCTACAGCTGTTCATCTGAGGTTTAGCAAATGCTGACAGGAGTGGATTGAGTCCTGCATGAGCCCTGTAGGTTAATGCTTCTGTTTGTACAATCTGGTAGTTAGCTTTTCTAGAACAGCAGCAGATTAACTCCTCCTACCTACAGATTCACTGTGGGAGACCAGAGTATCCCTCTGGGTCTCCTGGATGGGCAGCAGCTGAGACAGGGGGATTGGTCCCCCACGGCCTGTGTGAGAGACAGCAGTGGCTTTGATCTGACACCTTGGAAAAGGCTGCCAAAGCTGTCTGAGGATTTGGACGACACGAGGGTTTGATTGGTGTGTTTCTTATTATATCACTGGGTGTGAAATTAGGAGTTTTAGATTTTTCTGTATAGGTATTAATGGGGCAAAGATGGAGGCAGATCAATGTGATAAAGTCACATTTTCCTGTCCTTCTCTTCTTCTTCCTCTTTGCAAAGGGTGATGGTTTTTTAGGATTGGGTAAAGGTGTGATTTCACTGTGTGACTTGGATTTTAGTTATTGGATTTTAGAGGAAAACAATGTTAATGCAGTTTAGAATATAAAAACCCAGGTACTGTTTGTAGGCAGGGAGAATTCACTTTTCCAGCTGCTTGTGAACATCACGCTGGTGTGACTGAACCTAGAGATAAGACTTCTAAAATAAATATCTTCAAACTGCAACCTGAAGGTTCTCTGATTCCTTCTTCCAAGCACGGGCAGTGAGAAAACAGGTATTCACCACCATCTGGGGTTATCTCAGAAGAGATATCCCAGCAATTCACCTGTGACCCCCAAATGGTTTTCAACAGAAGTATTACTCAAAAATTTGGCTGTCTAAGCAGTGGGTGATATTGCCCTCTTCTTGAACAACAAGAAGAAAAAGAAAAAATATCAGTTCGTCATGAAAATTTCAAGTCTTCATGGTTTTCACCACTGGCACTGACAAGACTTTTACTTCAGTCCCTGCATTTCAGTTGGGTTTCTTCCTAGTTCAATATCCTAGTTGCTGGAAATACTGATTTCAACAAAGATAAGGACTTAATTCACAACTGTGTTTTTTGTCAGTGGCTGAGCACTTTTCTGGTATAGTTCTCCAGTTTTGCTCCCAGACAAATGTATTTCATCCAGTCTTAGTTTGCCTAATTTATTTATAAAAAGATCACATCAGCCAATATAAAAAAACATAATGAAAGATTAATGAAATCACTTCTATTGTTTATTCACAGGCCTTTAACTTCATTATGACCTTCCATAAAGGAAATGGGATTGGTTGGATGCAATTTTGTTCTCATTAAATCCTTGCTGACTGCTAAAAATATGGTTTTTATAATATCATTAGTTCTGTTTCAAACTTTCAAACTTTCGGTATTTTGTCTTAAAACCTTTGTGATCAATAATTTAGTTGGCTAAGGCCAACTTCTTTTATCTTGCACAGATGGAAGTACAGGCACAATACTCCATGGTGTAAACAAGGATATGGAAATTTCTGTTGCAAGGCATTGCTAATTTTAGAGGAGGATGAGACTATCCAAATTAKTTTAAGGAATATAATCCTGGACATGGGATAAAATAATGGCCAAATTCCTTGCCTTATAATTAGCAATGAGTCTGAACCTTATGGCCTTAGCAAGCAACTTACCTAAGGTGAATTACAAAGGCTTAGAAAAACTTGGTTACTTCAGCCAGTGTAACTTGAGTTGTGAATATCAACAGTGACTATTGTTATTAAAAAGTATGACAGGATTTTTGGAAAACCATGAGTAACTTAAGCTCAGTAATTTACATCAACGGGAGACTCAACTGAACAACAAAACCCCCAATGGATACAGCAAACATGTAAATGTTCCTCACAAGTGAATCAGGGCTGAACATACAGGGAGAAGCAACAACTATTGATGAGCCCAAATAATGTTGCTACTAGAGTACAGGAATATAGGTGAGGGAAACCSTGTGTGTTGAGGCAGGTACTGTTAGCTATAGTAGGTATTTCATATTTGTAGAGTATTGAAGTGTCAGCAGTAAGTCTTTTGAGCCAGTGTAGTAATAGTATTTAGAATGGAGTAATAACAACCACTGCATGTATCTTTCATACTTCCATGCATCAGATCATCATGCATTTAATATTTCAAAGTGACTGGTTTGTCCCTGCAGCACTGCTGGGAAGGAAGAAAATTGTGTTTTATAGAGGAGTTGTGATGCAAATGGGTAAGGACAAGGGGGTGGGTTACACACTTGGGAGTGCCCACAGTTGATTTCTTCTGTTTTTCTTTTCCTGTTAATGTTGTTGGTGGTGTTTTTATTTTTGTTATGGTTGGTTGTTCTTGGGGTTTTTTTAAAATCTGACACAGAGTGACTTGCAGTAGTTGGCATAAGAAATCATAGACATAACTAGTCCCAACAGTTTCTTAATGTCACACTCTGAACTTTGGGCTGTTTTTAATGCACACTTTTAACTTGATCTCAGGGATTTCTGCACCCTCTCATTTTACAAAACCTAATAATCAGTATTATTTCCTCTTGCACCCATTAAAAGAAGCCAGGGATAACTCAAAGTTACTTTTTCAAAAGCAGCTGCTGTATCAGGAACTGTGGCTTAGAAGGACTTAAGAGACAGCACCTCTTTTAAGGACTGCAGCTATACCTAGGGGAGCCTCCTGTTGGGGTTTGTTATTTGTCATGTATGTTGGTTTGTTCCGAGTTACCCCCTTTTAACTGCCTTTGCTTGTTTTCACCTGGTCCGCCTCCCTGATGCAATCCCCCAGACAAGTTGTGCAATATCCCACTAGGATTGCATCAGCCCTCTTTCACCCCTCCCCTGGCTCTTGTCCGTCTCCCCTGCACCCTCCCCTGACACCTGTCCATTTTCCCCGAGCCCTACCCCTTGTTCTAGAATGTTCTTTTGTATCCCCACGGTGGTTGGCTGTTAACTGTTTATCCCTCCTCCAAGTTGTTCCCATTGTTCCCTGTTTGTGTCAGTCCTAGTTGAAATGCACCCCGATCCCCCCTGATTGGTTTGCTGTTGCTGTTCCTCCCCCAGTTATAATGGGCTGCACTCCTCGGATCAGGGCTCTTTTGGGCAGTCTCTCTCCGGGTGAGTTGGGCCTGCAGGTTCAATAAACCCAGAGAATTTAGACCCCCAAAAGAGTCAGCCTTCTTCTTCAGCGGCAGTAGCCAGATCTGTCTCCTTCATACACCTACTGAATCTGGTAGTGGCCTCAGGACCACAGTCGGAGCAGGGTCACCTCGGGCAGAGCTAGCCTCAAGAAGAGAGGGACCTCCTACAGCCTCCTGCTGCTCCAGGGCTTCCTGCATTCAGCAGCTCTGCTGGTTTCCTGCCTCCTGGGTGGGAACGGAGCCCGGACGGCGAYCACGGCAGGAAGCCGCAGTTCTGGGTGTGGSCTGGGTTCTCTGTTTGTCCCCAGACCTCTCGGTTAGGCTGCCAGCGAGATCGCCGTCAATAACGAGGGAGTCTTCTACGGGGGGTTTTAGGCTKCTTTATTCTCCCAAAACCAGCCCAAAAAAGCGTGGAGCAGCTCTAAGCATGGGTTTATAAYGGGAAGCGGGTAACCAATCGCAGCACAGCATACACTGAGAGACAGCGGCAAAGACGCAATCACTGCAAGCRGTAGGGTGAACCCGAATCTAAGACCCAATCCCGTTTCGCCCTGAGAAGAAATCTCTGGACGTTTGGGAGTGTCTTGGGGTGACGGACAGAGGATTTTGGGGTGGGGAAACCCAGAGTGACAGCAGCGGCTGCGAGGGGAAAGCGGGGGGCCGCGCCGACGGACTGGCGCCGCGGGACTGCACCCCCGCTGCGCGGGGGAAGCCCCTCGGTGCCGCCGCCGACCGCCCGGCCCCGCTTCCCCTCGCGCCATAGCGCGGTCCCGCGCCTGCCCTGGCCCGCGCCGGTACCAACTCCGCCGCTCCGGGGCCCGCGCCCGCCGCCCACCGCCCCGTCGGGGCGGCCGCGCCCCGGCTGCGCGGGGGAAGCGGGACGTACCAACCCATCCCGGTGAGCACAAACCCCAACAAGCAGCACAGTCATGCTGGCCCTGGGGAACAGACTTTTCTGGTGCAGCCATTAACCTTTCTCCCTCAGGGATTTCAGCTCTCATTTTACAACTGCTTGCTTTTATTAGAGTCAATAAGTTTTGTGAGAGAGAGCACTATGTGGGTTGTTATCAAGCTGTGACACACACCACTATTAGATTTTTCTCTCTACTTTTTGTTGTGAGTGCTAGGGAATCAGCAGTAAATCAAGAAAATAGCACAGCACAGGACATCCCTGATTGATCAGACTGGCAACATAAGGGTCATATACTCCTAGAAATGCCATGGTCCAAGACACTGATATATGTACTTTTGTCTCCTGATGGGGAAAAAATATTTTTAGCAACTAGTGGAAGATAAGTGAGTCATGAGCATCGGATGAAGTCTTTTTCTGGCCTACTGCTTTCTTTTTATTTGCTTTCTTTTCAGTAGAACCCAAATATCATTCTGGAAACAGGAATGAAACAGAAAATTAGTCAGTGGCACGGGCTTCGCATGGAAGTGGGGTACTTTCAGGAATTACTAGTTGAGGCCTGCCGGCTTAAAGGCAGTCCCAATTAGACATAAATATACAGCTCGAAAATACTGTAAGAAGCTGATTGCAGCCTAGAGCTAATTCAGAAGCCACCACTCTATCAGGTTCAAAGAAAAGATGTCTACTCTGGCCTTGAGTTACTTTGACACAGTAATATACTGAGGGCACGGCATGCTAGTTTGTGCCCTTTAAGTTGCCAAACTAGCCAAAAAGATCTGTTTCACAGTAAAGGAGTTCCTTCATGGTGCACAGGAAGTGGGAAGATGTTCCATTCACTTACCTGCCCACTCCCAGAGGGACAGCAACTATTCCTGTCCTACTCCTTTCCCTCCTGCCTGTACTGTAAAAGCAATCTCCTGAATCAGAAATAGGTAACATGAGGCCCCTAATCTGCTTTCCTCTTCCCCACTAGACATGCATAATCTGCAACCGAGCCAGGGCAAATCTCTTTGTTTATAATCTAGCAAAACTCGGTCCTGTTGTGTCCATTGCTCCAGAGGGGGTTTCCTGAAATGCAGGAGAGTGTGATGTTTTGCCTGGTTCTGGCAATTTGCTTTAAAAATATTGGTGCTAAAAATTATCTACATAAAATATAGCTATATGATCTAATCTGAATATTTATTTTGTTCTCAGATATACCTACTGCCCTGAGTATAGATAGGTTTGTTCATTAAAGAGTCAAAAACTCTTATATAGGTTAACAGTATTGAAATGAGATGTTCTAAAATTATCATCTCTGCCTATTCCTTATAGTTTATTATTGCCATGAAGCCTCTGGAGAACTATTTATCTTGGTTTTGCATGATATTCATCATATAACACATTACACAATGTTTTCTAACGTTCAAGACTTTAAGGTTAACCAGAAAACATTACGTTCTTCCGTGGCTGCCCAGAAGCATGGGCTTTTGTCTACCTGGGAGAGTGGGAAAGTTTTAATGAGGAGATTAATATGCATGCAAGCCCAAAAGCTACTGGTTGCGGCTGCGCTGTCACTCCCCGATTCCTCTGTATTTGATTGGACAGTCACTGTGTTATCCACACCCAGGACAAAAGTTTTAAGAATGCTTTCCATGGTGTGCCCCTTGCTTTTGGGGGGAATAGCAGCCTAATAAACTGCTTGTTCATCTGGAAGCCAGTGTCCCTCATCCTTACCTCAGAGAAACCCTACTTATGTTAGAATCTCCCCCTTCCCTCCATCCTGCAGGTTTACACGGGACCACTAGCTCTTCCCCGAGAGGAAGAAGATAGCTGGACCCACACACACAGCAGCAGGAGGGAGAGAGGATAGGGGCGTTTCTAACATTCTTCTCCAAAGGGAAAAAAATTAAAGGACATGGGTACTTATTCTCTCAGTCTTCAAAAATCCATTTCCTTAACAGCACTCTATCTTCTCAAAATAGAATTTATGCTTCTGAGGATGGTTTGCTGATGGGCTGTGTGGGAACCGGTTCGGTACTTCATGTTTGATTCCAAGAAGCACAAGGAAACCCAGCTTTCTGAAGTGGGTCCACCTGTACCAGTCTGAAAGAAACACGAAGTCATATGGTTTTAAGAAGTAGGAACAAACCTTGCCTTACCTTCCACTGGACAGAACATTACTGCACTACCCACAAACAAGATGTTTATTCCATGACGATCTGTAATTTGAATTGCTGATCACATTTCTGATGTGAGTGTTTACATGCTCAATAATTGGGAGTGTAAAATAAAAGTGTATTGGCTTAGCAGCACAGGAATTAATGCAAGAAAGTTCTGTGCACCTTGTGCCTTCCTTATAGCCCAGCAGGACAAGACCTCTTCTTGATGCCAGTCCCAGGCTGTCTTTACCTTTCAAGCACATTAGAGCAATGCAACGCCCATTAGAACATCTGGAGAAACCTGAGTTTTCAGGAAACCTGCGTTCTGACTCCTTTTTGTGGCTTGTAATCCCTAAATCAGCACAAAATTATCCATTGTTCAAAAAATACCTTATAGCTGATTAAGTGTTGTTTAGGCAGATCCTAAAGCTTCCCAGCAGAAGGGGAGCTCTGGCTTATGCCATTCCTCCACATCAGAGCAATTCAGTACATCAGGAAGGAACATCACAGCACAATCACCTTGATAATAAAGGAAACCATCCACAATTAGAGTGGTGGACTTAGAATGCATGGAGAGTTTCAGTTTCTGATCAGTAGCAGCAAAGCACACCTGAAATGAGAGACAACCTGAGGTTTGCCTTTCAGCATCCCAGGGTGGGTAGAAAGGCAGGGGTGGTATGCATCTGAGGGAGGTTTGCCTACCCCAAGCAGAATTATGCCCTTTTGTTCAAACTCTGTAAGACAATGTCAGTGACACTCTCTGGGATATAAGAGCTGAGCTCTGCAGTTTCTCTTACCCAGCTGGAATGTCTGCCCCACAAGTGCATCAAAAGTGTTGGGTCATCCCCATGAACCTGGTTTTGATCTTGTTTATTCAGTCTGGTAATTCCAGTGGAATAGCTCAGCATTTACTACTGTGTGGGATTAGTTGGATGATCTACTGTTTCAAAATCCCTGGGTTTGGTGTGCAATTTAGTCACACAGAGTCCTTGGATTCTCCTTCCACCTAATTTATTGGAAATTAGGAAAGATACCAGTAATCATAGAAAAGGATTTGATCAAGAGACCTCTTTTCTATCACAGAGAGTCACTCCTTACTTTCCAGGTCTTTGACCATCTTGCTTTCTGGGACTGGGGTAATCCATCCTACTCTTCTCATTTCTCTCCAGCAAGCTTCTCCCCAGCCTCTGGACATGTGTGCTGTATTATCATGGATTACCAAATACATCTGGAGACTGTAGATAAGTTTCTTGACTCACAACAGCTAGACTTGGGCTTTTCTGGCTGCAASTTGCTTCTTTGTGAGCCTTTGGGCAAAGGAAAACAGAGCAGAGACCTCCAGAGAGCACTGGGGCTCTGGCAACGTGGGAGGTGGGATGCCCAACTTTGCATCCCCTGCCAGTGTCCATCTCCTCTCTTCTGCCTTCAGAGGTTCAAATCCTTCAGTTAAAGGACAAGTAGCAGATGAAACTTAGAGAAACTGCCCAGTTTCCTTCCTCTGCTCTGACATGTGATCTGCCAATTCTGTGAGCTTTAACAGTTACAGCAAACTGCAAGTCTACTAACTTGAGGTTCCCCACTGAAAAGAGCTACCTCAAATTGCTCCTTTTGATGTGTTTCAGAGTGAAAAGTATGAAATGCATCTCTTCTCCGTTTGTTGTTTTGCACTTCATGTAACAATTTCCTGCCATGGCTGGCTTTCCGGAATCTGAAAGAAATGTTTCATGCTGCTACAGTTAAGTTTCTGATAACTTACTGCTGTTTATTTAGAAACACAGAGTTCACCCACCTTTTTTTTTATTTTAAGGATTTTTTGCCATACACAGTCCTGTCCTCATGCAACCTTCCTTTGAACAGTGCTGCCAGTTTGGGCGGGCTACCAAGGAAACACCAAGAATTTGTCGGACTTGAAAGAAAGCAAACGGACAGTGAAATTTTTAGAGGCTGCAGGTGGTTTTCATTAGCATAGTGGAGTCTGTGCCGGAAATATTACCGCTCCTGAGCCTCCCAGGGGATTTCAGCAGACAGGGCTCTACAGCCATGCTGATGACTCATGGGCAGAAACTCACCTCTGAGCAAGTGGCAGCAGTGGGGAAAAAGTGACCGAGCCAAAATGACTCACAGGCGTGCGAAGACTCCAGAGCAGGACTGCCCTGGCAGCCTGCTGACACACTTAACTCCAGCAGCTGCCACTACAGCCAGAGAAGAGAATGATTGCACAACTGGTGGAAAACCAAATCTAGATGTAGCTGTAAAACCTGTGGCAGCCTAGTTGAAAACATAGCAGCCATTAGGGCTTGCTGCCCAGTAATTTTGTTGCAGAAAGCTGGACGGTCTATGGTAACTTGTCAGGATTCAAGTGGTGGGGATGACTGATTGATGATCAGAGGCCGATTAACTGGGTTTAACATGGTGTTTATATAGGATTTCTTATCACTACAATCATCCAATGATCTTAAACATTGCCTTATTATGGCAATATACTGTTTTTCTTGCTTAACCAGTACCATCACAGTTCACCATATATGGATATCCCTACCTTTTCTTTACCTGAGTTACTGTTTGCTTAACCCTACACTGGTCATCTGCTAACACATCCTGCTCCTTTTGTCCTGTGTGTTTCATCTTATACCATTTCCCAAACCCACATCTACACCCTTGTTTGCCTTTCCCATGGTCGTTCCATCACTTGCAAAATGTCTTCATTATCAACAAGATTGATTCTGCTCTCTGACTTCTTGTTCCCTAGTCCACAGTAAGTCTTGAATGGGTGGGTTCAGAGAGTTTTATTAAGAACACAAAGTAAAATTTGAAGCTGAGAAAGGCAGCTTTGGGGAATATGCAGTGTTGAATGGAGAAATTATATCACAATGATCTTTCTGCACTCTTGTTAGTCAGTGGGAGTCTGCTGAGATTAACTAGAGACTTGAGACTGCAAAAACCACCTGAGAATACATGCGTGAGAAAAAATGCATGAGAAATCTGCTCAGCCCTTTCATCTTGAGGATGTGTCCTGGAAAATATAAGTCCCAGGTGCTGTGACTTTTTGGAACCTTTGGGATCTGTTTTAAGCTGCACAAAGTAAATTTTGCGTAATTTAAATAAGACTATTATCTTTCTGGACAGATTCATGAATTTAACTTTGGACACGTGCAATATGAATTTGAAACAGTGCTGTGCAAACAGGATACTCTTTCTTTGTAGAAAACATCAGCTGTTGGGTCACATCTTTTCCTCTGGAATCAGCAGCTGGAAAACATTAGATGAGTCACAAGAATCTGGTAGCTCTGAAAAGCAGCACACACCAAGTGATATACAGCGTGAAAGCTTTAAATGCACAACTTAAAACAACAAATCAGAGCCCTCAGAGTAGGAATAGAATTAAGCTGCTCTGAAATATTACAAATTGACTGGTGGGATCAAGCTAAGGTCCTCAGGCAGCACCAGGAATGGCAAGATAGAAATGAATACACAAAGAGCATGTGCATCCTTTTCTAACTTTTTTTTCCCCCAGGCAGTGCTGATTTTGTAGTTACTCTGCTTCCTGAGATAATTTACACCAGCCTACACAGCACTTTGTGCTCTGGTCATACCCTGACAGATGGTAACTCTGGATGCACTTACAAAATAGTTCAGATGAATAGGTTAGGTCGGCAGGATTGTCAGTGTACTAGTCAGATACTTGAAGATTCTAGGGTATGTTTACATAGCAGTTGAACTATACATGCAGGATGTTTTGGGGTTTGGGGGTTTGTTTTGTTTTGCTTTTTCCTGGCGCATAAGCAGGCAGCATTTGAGTATCCAAATACTGGGCTCTTTCTTCAGGGTAATGCAAACTGTGCCATGTCTGCTCTATTATACCATGTCCCCCTACTTAGTCCAGGACTAGGACACAGTCCTAGTCTAAGTGTGGTGACCACTGTCTGAATTTTACTAAGCATGTCCATGAGCAGAAAAAGGGCCAGAGTCTCAAGATCCAAGGTGGGATAAGCCTGCACCCGGCCTCTGACATAGCCGGCCAAGAGTCTCTTGTCCTGCATTGTCTTTTTCTGGGAGGAATGCCAGTTTGCCCCCTCTCCTGCAGCTCCCCACTCACAAAATTTGGGGGGAAAAAATCCCATTAA
This sequence comes from Alauda arvensis, assembly GCA_902810485.1. Taxonomy (NCBI): domain Eukaryota; kingdom Metazoa; phylum Chordata; class Aves; order Passeriformes; family Alaudidae; genus Alauda; species Alauda arvensis. The sequence continues at coordinate 409,621 of CADDXX010000456.1, forward strand.
CAAGTGTCTCATAAAACCAAGGGYTTCTTCCTGTATGTTTTCAACAGGGCATTTCACAGATTCCAGACTAGAATGTGACACTTGTGTTTTCTCTCTGCAAAACTTGCACCTCTCGAGCTTTGGTTCAGACAGGCTTCRGACAGGTTCAACTTCTGAATTTCTTATTTCACTTTAATTGCTTGCTATATTTCTTTCCATGGTTATTTCTTTTTATTTTTTCCCTCTTTTTCCTCCTGGTCTTTCTTTTCTCTGCACTAGAATGTAAGTTGTCCATGTTTTCATGGCTGCAGCAGCAAAGCCCAAAGCTCCTGCATTTCTGCCTCCTACTTCACCAGAACTCAAAGTGAAGGGCCTCAAAAAGGGTTCTTTTGCTTTAGCACGTATATCATGGGCCTCTTGGACTCAGCCTGTAGTAAGTGGAAAAGTCTTGTATGAATAGTTCTAGAGGTGTGTGAGGCTGTGTTTGCCAGGGAATTTTTAGGAAGCTACAGAAAGACAGAAATTTCTGATTCTGGACTATCTTTACTTGATTATGGGATAGTCTGGCTTTGAGTTACAGGTGATACAAATGGTAACAGAGCCAATATGAACTGAAGGGTCTCAGCGGAGTATGGATAACCTCTCCCTTGGCCACTTCTTGAGCACATTCCTAGCCTTCCACCTTTGAGTGTTTTCCAAATAGTGCGGTATTACCACAACCTCTTTTATGACTCTGCAGTCTTGCCCTACCCCTATGAAAAGCTTCATTTCATTAAGCTTCACTTTGGACTAAACCAGACTGTTTGCTTCAGTCAGTCTCCATCAGTCACAGTCTCTGCCATCACTCACACCACTTCTGATGGTTTTCCCTGATCTCTCCACTGTGTACCCATGTGTTCTGAGCTGGGGCGCCCAAGGAGGATGCCTTACTCCAGCTGTATCCTTGCCGTTGCTGAGTGGTGTTAAACCATTACCTCACTTGGCTTGCTCGTTATACTCATGTTCTTTGTTTCACTCACAACATGATGTTGATGTGACAGATCTGGGCTCRTTTCATTCTATTTAAATTTCCTTTTTCTGTTTGAACTACTTATGTAGAATATTGATTTTTATTTTTTATCTTTTGCAATATGGTAATACAGCTTTAATGGTAGAAATTCAGTTGGAGTCTGGTACAAAAGTACTATTGATTTATATTTTTTATGATTCTTTCATGTGTTTCATATGTTTGTAGACAGAAGTTAATTAATTTTCAATGAATGAAATTATTAATATGAATCAGAATTTTTAATACACATTCTCTGAATGCTGTTGGTGGCACAAACTCTTAAGGTGTAAGGATTAATGTTTTCTGCATTTGGTAATTAATGATGCAGCTTTTTTAGTATTGGAATTTAATTGATAACACATAGCATGCTGTCCTACTTTTAATTTAAAATATGATGCTCAATGGTGACAATTCCTAATTAGTGATTTTATCTATAGCTTAAATTGTTTTATGAAAGCAAGTATTCATTACTATTTCCCTTTTTCAGAATTCATCTTTGGGGTTTTATTTTTTGCCTGATTTGCTGAGGGACAAATATTGATTTGCCAGATATTCCATTATATGTTATAAAAAGGTTTGAAGTTGAAACCAGTGTTTCCTGAATCAATTTATTTGACCATAATGCTTTCTCATTAGTCCATTTCACAAATGATTATTTAATGAGGTAGGTAAAATGTAGTTGGTCATTGTGTTCTGCAACAACTGACTGTGAGACATATACACTGCGCTTTTTTCCCCCAATAATTCTATTAATAGAATTTAATACTTCATCCCAAAGGTGACAATACATGTATTAAATTCTAGGGGCATTCTTTAAAATGGCCATTTGCCTTTTTTTTTTTTTAATAAATTATAACTATAACTTTTTCCCTTTTTCTTTTTTAATCTTATGAAGCTGACACTACGTATGTGCCAAAGCCACTATTGCAGATGCAGAAATGCTATCTTTGCTTATTGTGAAAGATTCTATTAATCACAGCATATATTAAAAATCTTTGTCTCTACGATATCTATACTATAATAAAATTAATATATGCTCTAAAACTTAGCAACATGTGTGTTACTTTTCTACCAAGAAAAGTGTTTGTATGAGAGGGCTGTATCAACACTATTTTAAACCAAATTACCCACACAAGTGAAAGTACCTATTAATTCATATTACCAGAGGTGGAAAATGAAACATTGTATTTACCATGCACAGCCCCAGAGTGTCCTCCTGGGGTTACTAAAAATGGCACCTAGTGTCACATCTGACCCAGCCACTCAGCAGCGCGGAAGGCCAAGTATGTGACTGCCATTGTCCAGCAAGCTATCATTTCCCAGATACAGGTCTGGCATTCAGGTTATCTTGATATCTATTGTTTAGCAAGCAGCACCAGATATTCCTGAAACAAACCTCAGGATCCAGGAAAAGACCAGATGAAACCAATTGGTAACAGGAACCCTGCTCATACTGTAATAAGGAAAGAGACACATCACAGCTACCCTTAGAGCTTGCATATTTATTGAACAAATCCTACTAAAATTGCTAAAATACATTGGGTACTTGCATTATTAAAGATCACATTATTACAAAAGCCCGCATTTTCAGCAGTACACAACTGCAACTATACATAAATGCCACAACTGTTGAATATTACTTCTTGYTCTATATACAGCACAGCAAGATGTATCTATTCTATTGGAAACTAAAGTGTACAGGGAAAGAGACCCAGAAGGTAGGGAAAGGAAAGCAATCTAGAAGTGCAGTGCATGCATTGGTATTTAACAGTCAGAAGCTAAGACAGTTCAGAACAAGGCCTGCCCTGTAAAAGTAATAGCTAAAAGACAGAATTATATAAAAAAATAAGGTGGGCTTTCAGACTGTGTCTAACACAACAACACTCCATGAGTAGATGATACTGCTTAGTTTTGTGGTTTGTGTTATTTTGTATTTATAGTAGTTTGGGAGCAAGAACAAAAATGTAAAGTCCATATATGGACAGTACTGTGGAAATGTACTCTTTCCCCTTTAGGACTTCTCTTTCCAGAAATTTGCTGTATTTTTCTTACTATATCCCCTAGTTTATGGATTTGAAGAGGACATTAAAACTTGTCCCTTCTTTCAAAAAGGCTYGTAAGAAAAAAAGACAAAAATCAAGAGATTTTGAGAAGTTGGTGGAAAATTATTGCTCATCTTTCTCCATAAGGTGATAGGAGTCAGAAAGGAGATTTTATGAAAATTACAGTTTTGTGATTGCTCCCACTATAACTGCATGTTTATGAGTGGACACTGATAGGTAATCAGTTCCTCACTTGTATACTATAAGTAGTTACTCACCTACAGCACTGAATAAGAAAGCCACACTGAAGACACAAGTAAACAAGTCAGTCCAGTCTAAAGAACAACATTCAGAAGAACAAAGTACCATCACCCTCTCAGAACATGGAAATAAAAAATAACTCCATCAGAGCTACCTTGCCAAGGAGCATATTTAAAGTCCAAAATAGCACCATTCATCAGTGTCTCAAATCCCGTGGCAGCATCACAATCACTTACCACAAGGAAACCATGAGTTTCATACTACTTCTATACATCAAAAGAGTACATGGATAAAATATAGAGATATACAGACAATCGATGAAAATAAACTACTAGGCTTGTTACATCTAAATGAAAAAAAGGGGGACTCTCAGCCTCTGCAATAAGCAGTTTGGGTTGGTGGAAATGGAGAGAGTGGTTTACCAGTTGTGTGTAAGCTGTGGAGTTTGAGTAGTGATAGACGTTGCTGTGGTAGAACCAGGCCTGAGGGCCCACCTGTAATGTTTGTAAACATGGATTCACAGTGTGAAATTCTGAGAGCTTTCACTTGAGTTAGAATGTGAAAAACTAGTTTTTATGGTACACATTTGTCCACTGTTATTCTCTAAAGCAAGGCTCAGAGTCCCATAGTTTCTTCTTACACATGATGACTTACAGAGAAAGGATTTCCAATATAATGACACCATGACCTCATCAAACCCATACACATATGTAGTACGAATGGAAAAATTATGTTTAAAAAGATTGGAGGTAATTGATTTTGGTGAAATGTTGTCCATAGCCACTTGCTGTAGCCAGGCACACCCCCTTTGTCTCACATTTCTTGCGATTCACCTCCTTTGAGATGGGGAGATTTCCCTGTGGAGAGGAATAAGTGGTATTAGCYGTGCGTCTGTTTGGTGTGTTGCTCCCTTCTCTCAGCTTAAAGTTTCCATAGTTCCCTATGGAACTAGTACATCTGCTAAACATGACTGAAGCACCTTTTGCCACAGAAAACAAAGGGTTGTTTGAAAACCAGGCAGTTTTTGCAGCATCTGAGAAAAACATTTCACTTGGGCATGAGTGAATGTGTCCTAGCAGCAAAAAATGCAGAAGGTCCAACATAAAAGTGCATCATATTTTTGAAAGATCATCTTAATACTAAGAGAACTTTTTCCAGGTTAGACCTCTCGTTTTTTAATAACCTTACTGTTTAACCTACTAACACACAGTAAGTCACTTCCCCATATTAATGCATCAAAAAGAGCACACTAAAACCACTACATTGTTTTCTGGTTCTGAGTAGGTAAGGAAGTGTAAGGGAAGCTCATAAGCAGCCTTATGAGCTAGCAGCCTCACATAGATCTTTGTWAACCATACATATTAATTGAGCCTATTCAGCAATTGAATTGAGCCGTTAAAAAATATTAAAAAATATTTTTAAACAGCATTTAAATATATGTTTTATTTTAAGCCTCAGAATGAAGCCTAAGGGCTAAGCATGTACCTAGAAGTATTTTGCTGATGATATGTCACTATGGAATCTGAAACAAAAATAATTTGTTTAGCTAGTAATATATCTTAAGGGGAAAAAATGTCCGTGTTTTTTGTGTTTAAGTGGTAAGAATTGTAAAGGTGTTTTATTGCTTATATTGTTCAGGATGTGTTTGTCACATAATGTCAATGCCTCTCTTTCTTTAAGAAATTAAAGTTATCTTCTCCAAGTTCATTATTTTTTTCCTGATGTGAGAGTTGTGAATTTATGAATTAGGAATTAAACACATGGCAGATTCCCAATAACCAATAAAGTGCAATTTTCAGCAATTTTCCTTTCTTGGCTCATCAAACCCAAAATTTTCACTGGGATGTTCACACTTGCTACATCTACTTGTGCTGGGTATGAAGCCATCCCATGGTTTTCCCACTGTCTTTATCACAGGTGAAGTTCTGCTTTTAGGTAGATTAACTCCCCATGGGGTTCTGCACTGCACACAAGAGCAATTTTCAGGYTGAGCACTGAGCAAAATCCCTTCTTGGAGATAGCTGGTCACCTGTTCCTTTGGGGCATCAAGAAATAGAGGAAAAGAGCAGAATTTGGTCATTACATATGCAGAAGGGTAAGGAGTTGTAATGTATATTTGCTAAAGCTAATATGAGTATTTTGCAATTTCAAAATAAGAAAATAACATTTAATTTTCAGTGACTGCACAAACATGTTTCCTCACAGTACTCTAGAAAATTCATTCTCATTATAGTATTTTTACTTTTTTTTTTTCCTAAATTTGCTACTTGTGTATCATTACAAGATAYAAAGGGAAAACTAGAAACTTACATATGCAAACAGGCACACCACACAGACCAAAGGTCTGGGCAAATTTCCAAAAGCATTGTGTTGGGCAGTTCCTTTTCGGCTGTGAAAACAATCTCAGTCCTGAAATTCTGCCATACAATCATGAGATGTAAAGTCCCATGTGACTTTTCTAGGACTGAAAATAAACTGTCATTAAAAACTGAAGCCTTTTATATTTGTTGGTTGCATGAAAATAAAATTTAAAAAAACCCCAACACTTCTGTCTCAAATAATAGCTTTCTAAGATCTATCAATTTTATATTTTCAGAAGTTCAAAMATTGAGTTTAGCATTAATTGATAAAAGTGATCAGCTGAAGGAGTGAAAACTTTCTGCGGTTTTTCTTCACCAATTTAGCCCAATTAATTTTATAGTACATATGAAAAAAATTCCAAAGATGCACAGTTTCTGTTAAAGATAATACTCTGGGAAGTATTATGGAAGCTGGATGGAAGCTGGACTATGTGCAATTAATATTGAAGTTACTTTTGAATGTCAATTGTGAAATAAAATCTGAAGTTAGTTCTAAAAACAGGCTGTTGTACCAGCACATGTCAAATATTTTCTGAAGAATTATATAAAGACTAGGTAAAACATATTTTAAAACCAAGAATCTAGTAACTTTAAAGGGAAAAAGATTTATATTATGTTTTGGCTAGTTGAGAAACTGTTACTCCTTCTGATAAACTTTTATTTTAAGCTATGTACAGAATAAACCCACAGCTATTCATAAATCCAATGCAATGCAGCAYTGTTGCTATGCTGAACATAGTGCACAGCTTCATTCTGGTCTTCAGGAAAAACTTGTTTAATGATGAATGACAACTTACTGAAAGCTTTTAACTTCACATTTTGAATAAAAATCATCTACTTAACACACAGCTGATTCATAAAATTAGCAAATTTATTTGATGTAAGTATGTCCCCATAGAGCACATTAATCATGCTCTGGCACTGCCTTCTCAACTGAACTTTTGGAATACTGTGAATGCTAAGAATGGTAGTACTGCTAGTTTAAGGCTGGCACATGAGGCTGCAAATAGCCCACCTATAAACTTTAGAAGTACCCCTGTAGAGGAAAAAGTGTAGATGAAAGTAGAGTGTTATCTATATGGAACAATAGCAGAATTTTGTTAACAGTGAGCAGAAGCCTAGTTAATAACTGAAATGCAGTGATTTTCTATGCATTCTCTTCTTTACTTACCTCCATGAGCCAATAATGGAAAGGGCATATGAAAATAAAACATGTACATCCTGTGGTTCTGTGTAGTCTGTTATCTTTCACAACTGAAATGTCATGTCCAGTTTCACATTCATTAAACCAGTAATGGTAACAGAATAAAATCTTATCAATGCTGTCCAATGAGCCACATCTTCTGCCTTTATGTTGTGTTGCTTCTTGTCATACTCAGATGAAAATTGCCATGCTTTGTGTGCTTGTTACTCAAGCCAAGTAAAGCACAAGCAAGATGCTTAAAAGATGACCCAGTTCCTCCTGCTGCATTACCACTGACATTTTCATCTGCATTGCTAGGAAAGCATTGCCAAAATTAAGCATTCAAAACTCAGATGTCAAGCTTGTAAAATCATGAGACAAGCTTAAGAAATATGAGCATTTGAAAATTACTATGTTTTCCTTCTGGTGTGCAGCCAGCAAGAGTCCATGTTGTCTGCAAGCCTGAAGGCTAAAAACATAACTATAAAATGAAAACTGAGATCTTCAGTTAACTGCATGGTGCAAGGAGCCAAGGCTTTAAGAAAAACAGAGTAACATGAGACTCATGATGTAATCATGAGAGCTGGCTACTTTCTTGAAGCGGTTGTAAAATAAAATCCATAGAACTCAATTCAATTTTAATTTTTTTTTCTGAAAACTTTCATCTTAGCAAACTATTTATTATATGAAAGAAATTACATAAATAACTTTACCTTTGGAAATCCCCCATGTCCACAGCTGGTTGGAAAGATCTTCTGGCTTACCCAAATCATTGAACCTGGCTGATAAGCCTGTAGTGACATAAACATATACAAGATCTTACTAACAAAGAGAGATTCATTAAATGCAATGGTATTCATGGGACAGACCACAACACTAAAACAAATCCAATGCTTAATGTTAGTGGAGCTCGACCCAGAGTGTTTAATGTTTAGCACATATTTTTTGTACCCATTGAAACATCTGTCCCTAGAGCATTTCAATTATATTGTTTTACGTTTAGCTGCATTAAAAAAGAATTAAAAGAGTATAGGATGGATTTTTTTCTTAATATATCTAATAAATTCTTTATAGGGGATGTCTGTACTAATGAATTTGTTGAGGATATTGTGAGAAAACATGTCCATTCCCTTCTGCTAGAGGTTACTGGCAAAGGGCTGTTTAATTAAGTTAATTATCTTTGCTGATGACTGCAAGTGACAAGAGCACAACATCTTTGATATCCTTTCACAATGAGTGGTGAACTAGAATGTATAACTCTGCAATATCAATGAAACAGTTATACAGGGAGTGTTAGCTCCCTGTATTTTCCACATTAAGAAATTCCAACACATTATAAAACACGTACAATAAAATAGCTGGCAGCAGGATTTAACACTTAAGGTGCTGTTCTATGATGTCTACAGGAAACTTTTTCTGTGTAAAATGGGTAAGATCCAAAGCTGGGCACAGACTACAGTGGAGGTTAAAGTGAACAAATACCAATAGAATGCCTCTCAGCTTCAAGATGAAGACCAGAATATCTCTTCATCTCAGTCTCAGAAACACTGAACTGGTCAGATACAAGCTACATACAATCCTGAAATTCTTAAATTTTCTTGCTGGGCCATTCTCCTGGGCTCCTGGTGTTTGATGAATTGAACGCTTTCTGCGTGATGCTTGGATGTCAAACTGTCAGTGTTTTGAGCTAGCATTTTAAATGACACCATTCAGATTTGTTTGCACTTTGGAAATCAAAACTTTTGTTGTCACTTAAGTAAGTGCTGGGCCAGTTGTACTCACCTGCTTGCTCCTGTGCATGTATTGAAACATGAGAAAAGTTTTCATTTCTGTGGAGGTGTATGTTGACTATCAGCTATCACAGTTGAACTAGTTCTATCCCAGATAAATTATTGGAAGATTATTTAAAACCTCTTCCCAATAGAAAATACTGAACTCTTCTATAATGCAGGACACAGAGAGAAATTTAAAACACAGAGCTCAAGGCAGTGCCTGGTTTGTACATTGTCCCATGCTTTTCTGCAGTACCAAACCACAGTGCATTCTACACATTAAAGCAATGGATTTTTTTTCATATCTGAGGCCCCAGACAAGCCAGTTCAGCTCTCTGGGTGTGCTTGACATAAAATAACTAATGTGTAACACAGTGCACTCTGTGAATTCACTTAATGTTCACTCTGAATATTTGAAACACTTGAATGAAAGGTACCATGTAATCTCTGAGCTCTTCTGTTGCTATTMATAATCACTGATTACCCATTCTGCAATGATGTCTCGATTTTATTGTGTAGTCATACTTTCTGTGTGAAAGCTTGTAGTGGGAAATAGCAACAGGAGTTCAGTTCTACCACAGGATATGCTATTCACACTAGGAAAGTATACAAAATGTATATGGGAGGATTGCATAAGCATCAGAATACAGAATTAGTCATATTCATGAATAAAAACTTCTGTATTTTCCATAGAGTCTGAGATGTATTTAGGCTAGATACAGGCCTTGTTAACCCTATTCATAACCTAACAGGAATAAAATAAGCACCTGAACTTAGATAAAAAAGAAAAGAATCCTCAAATTAAATACATAAAAACTTGGAGGACTTGCAGTTTGAGGGTGGATTTTGGGTTAAGGTGTAAATTGTAAGATGAGCTCACAACTCATGATCCAGGGTTAAGAAAACAAGCCCCAAAACCTGCTACCACTTGCAAAATACCCCACATAATCCCCAATCTTTCACAGTAATTCTCTTGGGGGGGGAACACTAATATCCTTTTTTCTTCTTCAAAAACATATACTGTGGCCCATATTGGTAGATAATAATCACATGGACCTATTTCACATGAAGTGACTGTATTGTTATGACTGCACCAGAGTCCTGAATGGACAAAGGATTTTAGTTATTTGTTTTGGGAGCAATGCTGAAAGGCTGAAGAATCATGACTTAGAATCTGGCAAAGTGAAGGAAGATTCTGAAATGGAAAAAAAGATGCTGGTGTATATAGAAGTTCACCGAAGATTTACTATAGTTCACTAGAAGGAGAAAAAAAAAGGATAAAAACCAAACCATGACATCTTGCTGTGCTTTACAAATGCAGAAACCACTCAGAAGTTCAAATATACTGATAACTAGGGTATTAGAAAAACATATAGACCATTAATTCAGTTACAGCAGCTCRAAATTACTGATGTAAATGTTGCAAGATGAGGTATGAGAGAGAGGAAAGCAACGTAGGGTACATGTAAGGGTTACAACATTTCAGCTGCTAGCATGAAGCAAACACTTCTAAATAAATGCTTCCATTGATACACACCAAATTTTCATTTCTTAGTACTTCCTGTGTGACTGTTATGCAAGTGCGGGGTTGGCTTAAATAACCAAAGTACCAGGATTCAGAACAGAATTTCTGAGCTTTAGGGTGGATTGAAAACTACAGTTACTGCAAGTCTGCATATTGCTGATTCACACTGATAGCCTCAGTGTTTGATCCTCACTAGCCAGAAAGTTAAACCAGGAAGTTTCCTCCATGAACTATCAGATCTAGGAAGAGCTACCTGAGACAATATGTAATTCTGCCTGAAACATTGAGGCCAACTTGAAAACKGGGAATTATGGGTTCTCTATGAGTACGCTTTCAATTTTGTAGCCTCCAGTCTCCTGAAAAGATACAAATAATACAACTTGATATTAAAGAAAGAGCAAAAGTGGAGGAAAAGAAACCCCTAGTCTGCTCACCAGCTCCCTCAGATTCCAGAACAGCTGATAGTTTTTGAGTTGTTTTGGATTGTTTGTTTCCTTTTTTTTTTTTTTTTTTTTTTTT